>QTSX02006605.1:0-141614 GCA_014839935.2 Entomophthora muscae
GGTGGGCGTCATCTGGGGAGGAGTTATACCAGTCAGTTGTAGGAGTTGGATTTTCCAAGGCAGACACCACTGGCAAGAAGTAAGCTAGAAACCAGGATAGGAATTGAATTCCTCTCATGGCTTCAAAAAGGTATTTTATCAGAAAATGGAGGAGTAGCAAGAAGTGGAATAATCTTTATTGTTGGAACAAGTAAGTAAAATAAGATTGGTTCACTTAAATAGCTTCCAAAATGGAGGCTGGGAAATTTAAGTGTATATTGGGGGGGGATCAGAGGGGAATGCCAATGATTTTCATAAATATGAGGGTCAAAGTTAATACTTGGTCAATCTGTGCCTTGAGGTGGAGCTGGAGATGGTATAATATAATATTGTTAAAGGAGAGGGCACCAAAAAAAGCCACAAGATCATTGCAATTTAAGCAGTTCTTTTGATAATTAAGAGAAGTGAAGAGCAGAGACTCTGTTTCATTATCCAAAGGTTGATCAGTGAACGGCAAGGTGCTAAACAGCAGCCAATCAGAAGCCAAGTGGTAAGTGACGTTCTCACTTAAATTAATAACCTTTCAATTTTGAATTGAAGCGTGAAAGCAAAAATCAACTCAATCAAATGAATATAAAAAGCTAAAGTAAGTTCACTGGTTGAATCTATACTAACAATAGAGGTTTGAGGACAGTCCTGGGTTTTAATCCCAGTATAATCAAAGTTAGAAAGCAACATGGTCTCAAACACTTGATGGTTATGTTTTTATGTTGTTGTGTTGTTGTTTTGTTTCCCATGTCAATAAAATTAAGTGAGGCAGGGAAAGAATCCCTGACACTCAAGCAGATAACTCAACTAACAAAAGATAAAACACAACAAGCAAATGCGGGATACATGAATTGGAAATGCAGGATTCTTATATACAATTTAATATTTTCTGTATGTCAAACAAATCATAGACATAATGTAAAAATTAACAAATCTGAAATTGTGGGATTGTCAAATACATGAACCAAATTTCAAATCATAATTGCAAAGAATTAGAAATAAATATAATTTATGGGTGTCTCAAAAAGGATGGTAAAGGATCTAGAGTGGATTTGTGCTAATTATTTTAGGAATTATAGGCATTATCAAAAATCACCCTATTCTAATTAAGGACGGCTAAAATTTAGATCCTTCTATTCACAAAATTAACATATCTAACAATAAAATTGACTAAAATATACACTCCTCTTTTTTAATTTAATTTTATAATACAAAATTGATTATGTCTTCTTTCAACAACAACCAAGTCAACAAGCTGTTCCCTGGCCTTGACAAAATCATGCAGGTCTACACTGGGTCTTCTAATAGTGAAGCCTCCCTCTATGACCACTCCCAACCCGCAGGCCCCTCCTTAAGCATCACCCAGGAGTGTTTTCTTTCTCCCGCGTCCTCAAGCATGGCCCTGTTTGCCCATCACACACAGGCAGCTGCTAACCCAAATCATACAGCAACACTAGCATCCAGAATCAACCAAGTGAGCCATGGGGCCACCAATGGAAGCCAGAATCCAGAAACAGCCAATCAGATGGCACTGTCATGTTCTCAAGGCAGACACACCCCACCTCTAGCCAATCAGCCTGCAAGACACAGAAGAAAATTAATCACTCCAGAGATTGTTGTTGAAATGGTTGAAAAGCAAGGAATGCTTATGTGCCTTGGAGAAATTGTGGCTGCAATGAAATTTTGAAAAGTCCACTGTGGCTGCAACCCTGCCAGCCCACACCAACTGTGGCCCCCTACCAAGAAAACCCTTACTGGTGCCCGTATTTTGACCAAAGGTGACATAGCCCATCCCCTTATGATGCCCATTATGGAACGTGACCCGCGGACGCCCCTGGTCCAGGTACGTCTCCAGCTGGGACTCCACAGCATATTCACCAATAGAGTGTGGTGAATTTGTGGATGCACAGAGTTGTGGTTGCCGCCATAATCCTATCCAATCAGGTTCTTGGTGGCCCCAGTTTGGTGGATACCAACCCATACAATTCAAACATCATCAATTTTATTAAAGGGAGGGTATTGAGGGCCTGTAATGACCTAATCTTCCTATCATATGCCAAGATTTTGGCAAGTATTCAAGACTTTGGAGAAAAGTGTATGAAATCTGATGTCTATAAGCGCAGCCCAATTTTGTATTATTTTGTTGGTGTTTTATTGGCAGTTTCCCCATTGGGCGTCAATTATTACTCAGCAATATCAAACACCACAGATGGGTATGCCTACCAAACAGAGCTCAAGGCCATGCTGGAGGAGTGGGCCACACAGAAAAAAGTGCATACAGTTGTACTGAGTGCCAAGATGGAGCAGAAGGAATGGGCAACCCAAGAAATCAGGGCTGTGGGCATACCTGTTGATCCTATCCCACCAACCATGCTGACTTGCATCTTGCAGATGTATGTCTTTACATTTTAGTTCTGCGCTCAGGCACTTAAAGCCTGCCACCTACAACAAAATGTGCACCCAAATTGATAAGGGTTATGAGCTTTTCCCTTCTGTGTTTGTCCAAGACCTATCAGATCTTGTCATTTTCTATGCAAGTGACTATGATAAGTCCAGAAAGGACTCCTGTCTCCCCTCACATCAATACATTTGTTTCATCAAGCCCACATATATGACAGAAGACACTTTTGAGCAATTAAAGCAATCAGTTCTTGCTTTCTCTTCCCAGTACACAACCCTGCCTCCCCAACCCCCATAAAGCCACCCATATTCCAACCCTGACTCCCAAACCACCGCTCATTTCCTCCCCACTATCTCTGATACTGCCCCTTTCACAAGCGCAATTGAAGGCAATGTTCTTTCTGCCCATTCCCTCCCCTTCCTGTCCTTTGATTAGTAAATAAATCTTTTTTTGTGACAACTTATTAAAATTGATATCTCTCTTTCAATTCATAATTAATAATATTTTCTTTTTACATTATCAATATTTCCCATAAATTTGACAATGTTGTACATTTTACAAATAGCTTAAAATTATGAGCATACATATTTTCATCATGTTTTAATAAATTAAAGACCATAAATGTAAAGTTATATTAGTATATTGCAATTAGACGTCAACTCTTGATATTTAGATATTGTGTATATAACTCAATGGAATTGTTTAATAAAATTCATTGTAAACTTGTCCTTTTTCATTGTAATTTATTGAAATGTACTGTGTTTATATTAGAGAGCAATAAAAGCTTAGTACAAATATTGATACATAGTGCATTTTACAGCCTGTATATTTACCTATTGGTAATAATTCTGTAAACTTTTCAGTCAGATTTTGCGAGGTAATAACAATGTAATGGATTAATAAATTACTGTTTATTATCATTAATTGGCTAATTTTCTTTGCTGTGGCAATAGTGCATTTGCTGATATTTACGCACTAGTATCCAATTGGATGTGAAGCTAACCAATTGGATACTAGTGCGTAAATATCAGCAAATGCACTATTGCCATAGCCAAGAAAATCAGCCAATTAATGATAATAAACAGTAATTTATTAATCCATTACATTGTTATTACCTCGCAAAATCTGACTGAAAAGTTTACAGAATTATTACCAATAGGTAAATATACAGGCTTTAAAATGCACTATGTATCAATATTTGTACTAAGCTTTAATTGCTCTCTAATATAAACACAGTACATTTCAATAAATTACAATGAAAAAGGACAAGTTTACAATGAATTTTATTAAACAATTCCATTGAGTTATATATACAATATCTAAATATCAAGAGTTGACGTCTAATTGCAATATACTAATATAACTTTACATTTATGGTCTTTAATTTATTAATAATGAGAAAAATATTAATGTGTTGAGGATAGTACTATAAAAACAAGTTTTTTGATATAATTCAAACAAAATGTCTAATATCTAAAGCCTAATTAACAAATTAGAGTCAGCTCTCCAAAAGGTGGTCAAGCTTGAACATAACATAAGGGAAATTGTGGTAAATCAACTGGGAGAATGAGGGAAGTGCCTTGGTCCAGCAAAACAAAACCGCAAAAAATATCCTGGAAACAATGGTCAACAAAGAACACAAGGAAATAATTTTAAATTTTCAAAAGGAAATACTCAAGCGGTTAGATTTAAAAGTGAAAGTTACAACTTGTGGGAGTTTGCAAAAACCAATAGAAAGAATACTCAAAAAATCAAACTAATTGAAGGAAATGAAATTTCAAAGGAAATCAACACAAATATAGAAGAAACTGACCAAATGGAAACAGAAGAAAACAAAACACAAGCAATAAGCAGGAGCGCTTCAAGAAATACTGAAAAATTTATCAAATGAAAAATCAAGAGGAAGCACATAGTTGTAAGAAAGATAAAGAAGATAAGACCAAGGAAATCAAATGAAGAGCAGCCAACACTCATGAAGTTTGCTGAAGGAGCACCTGTGGCTGAGGGGGGTGCAAGGGAAACAATTAGTAAGTCTTTTTATATTTTACTTATACTTGCTTTAGTTATAACTAGGGATGGGGACAAGGTCACAGAAGTGGCAGCTTTTACGCCAAGTTGGTTCTATGGGGGTAACAAGTTGCTGGTAGCCCCTGTAAAACAAATAAATAAAAATCAAATAAATAAAATAATTCAAATGAATATGAATAATTTTTCAAATATCAAAGCTAGAGCTAAGGAATATTTACCACTTGCGGGGTGCTTGCCGTGGATTAGGGAAGCATAGAAAATAGGAGCAAATATCAACTTCTAAGAGATGAATAAAATTTGCAGGGATATCAAATTAAACTTTTATGAATATATCTATTAAAGCATTCAACAATTCCCATTTGCAAACATCAACAAATATGAAAAAAAACTTAATAAAAACCAACTTTCAAATAGGAAATGAATATCTAAAAACTGAAATTTTTAATGAATTATTCAAAGCATTATCAAATAAAGTCAGGTACGCAGTCCTTGTGAATAATTTTAAGCCTTTATTTATTTTGTTTGCCAAGACATGGGGGGCAGATACAAGTCAGACGCCCTCTGGAACCATCTTCAAATTCAGCAATACATCCTATATAAACATATTAGCTCAAGTATATAAAAAATTATTCATGTTCCCTGAAAAATATAACTTGCAAAGAATTCACGTTGCCGTATACTTAGGAATACTGTTGCACTGCATATTAAAAACAAACGTCAAAAAGTTGGAAGATGTACCTATACAAATCAATATACGCCAATTAGCACTAGAACGCCAGAAGACACCATGTGGGTATAGGACAGTCAAGCATGTCCTGTATGACTCCTTTGCAATGGTATTGTTGTATGGGTACTACATGCCTCCCAAAAAGAATCTACTAATTGATTCTCTCACCTGCCTCCCTTTTATCAAGTGTTTGGCAACCACCGGGGTGCAGGGCGCCACCCCTCTAACAATTGCATCCAGGGTTGTCCACCACGTACAGAAGAGTATGTGGATCCAGTTAGACGCTTTAGCCAAAATTTGATTTTGGGGTATAATTTCCCGGAATAATCACATTCCATTTGAAAGTTGCATATCCCTTGTCAGGATTTCTGGATATTGACTAATTAACGGTTTCAACAAAATAACGCGGGCCAGCAGTTAATTGCTCTTAGGAAGGGTTTCAACAAAATAATGTGGGCCGCAGGTTTGTGCCATCAGCAATCAAATCATATCCTGGCATCAACATATTCATACATTAAAATTAATTAATGGTATATGCAATTACTGCTCATTAATTAATCCACCTCAACCACCACCTCAAATATGCTTCTCATAATAATTATTATTCTAAAACTTTAAATGAATCCTAGAACAAGAGGGCCATCATATAGACTGTCATCTGCATTACATCTAGAAGAGTCCAATATGGACTGGGCTGTCAGGCCAACCACTCTAAGATAAAAGGCTTTGAGCCTATTGTATTAGAGTAGCTCTGATTTAGTGAAACAATCATCTCTGTGAACTAGTAGCCAAACACTGGCTAGCTAGCCCAGGAAGTGGCCCAGGAAGACAGAAAGGATACCAATCTGTGGAAGATGTCAAGCTAACCTTCCATTAAAACTACCCTAAAAAGGATGGGAACCCTGCCGTGCGGACCTAATGCTACTTCAGTCTCTTTAGCGTTGTGAGCTGACTTGGATGAAATATGGGCTGGCAGGCCGCCTTAAAGCTAGTCCATTAGAATAAAAGACTGATGATTTCTTAACAACTTAATGATTGATACAAGTCTTATTTCCTCAACGTGATCCTCTCTTAGGCTTTATTAGTGGAGAACAAAATATGAACCTGTTGTCATAAAGTATAATTATCTATAGTAAAATATAGAGATAACTAGTTATGAACCTATATCCAGAAGTAGGAAGAACCGTCCCAAAGCCTTTGGGCCTTGGGCCCTGTCAGAGTTGCTACTTCTGATGGCAACAAAATATTCTGGGCCAAAGGTTACGCCAAAGTCACAAGTTCTCTGTACTTTCCTAATGTTAGAAGACTTAGGATATCATCTGGCAGAAGATAAAATACCACAGTGTGCAGATTGTCTGACATCTCTAATAAATTTTTTCCCTTGCAAATTAACTTTTTTTATTTTTTTAAAAAAATATTTAAATTTAAAGATTGACAATTTAATATTAAAATTTAGATATTAAAATTTAAATGTTTAATTTTAAATATTAAAGAATTAATATTCAAATTTAAATATTACAATTTAAATATTAAAATTTAATATTTAATATTTAATATTTTAAAAATTTAATTTTAATATTTAAATTGTAATATTTAAATTTTAATATTAATTCTTTAATATTTAAAATTAAATATTTAAATTTTAATATTAATTCTTTAATATTTAAAATTAAACATTTAAATTTTAATATTTAAAATCAAACATATAAATTTTAATATTTAAATTTTTATAATTATTCTTTAATATTTAAGATCAAACATTTAAATTTTAATATTTAAATTTTAATATTAATTCTTTGATATTTAAAATTAAACATTTAAATTTTAATATTTAAATTTTAATAGTTCAATTATAATAGTAATATATAAATATATTATAAGACTTTAGTTATAGTTGCAAACATGCCAAATAATAAAAAAGAATTAAAAATGTTTTTATTTGCTGGCTCATTGAGTACAGGTTCCTTTATTACATAGTTAAACATTGAGAACTGAATTTATCTGCATCAAGCTGCCCAATTCACTTTTGTTTTAAACAAGTGATTGTTTAGAACTCAAATTACCTTTCCCTTGTAATATGATTTGATAAATAGATTCAATATTCTTAACCTGCATCATAAGCACTAATTAGTAAGAGATACATGAAAATCATTGGCTTTTGTGTTTGTGGCTATAGTGGCACAGAAATATTAAGGATCAGATGATGACTTGTGAGGTCCAATTTGTGGCTTAAAAAAAGCCAAAGTACCAACAAGGATTCACAATTGTTTAAATAAAATTAATCTAATTCTATCTTTTTTTAATTTTTTTATTTGTTAACTCTATAGTCAATACACTATTTGGTGGATTATAATAAAAAGTACATATTTCTATATCTAGAATAATTAATTTTACTTACCTTTTGTATATATTCTTATATGTCTATAATACAATTAAATGTCACATCATTCTATATAAATAACAATTTTTGTGTCCTAATAAAACAAAATAAATAAAACTAAAAACAAATAAAAGCTGGAGAGCCCATTTATCTGATTGGCTTGGAGGCCAGGGCTTTGGGGAGGAAGGATTCTGAGTGCTTGTAAAAAGCCGCCTCCACATTGGGTGGCATCTCAAATTGACTGACCTCAAGGATGTTGGAGAGATTCTTGTGTTGCAACCAAGTTTCCAGAATTGCCTGCTAACGTATCTTACAATACACAGGGGGCGCTCAATGAGCCGCCCCTTGACATATCTAATGTTATGGATTAATCTGATGGCAATATTGAATGACAGGTACTTCATCCTAATTAGGAGCGCTACCAATTTGACTTGCTGATCCTTGCCTGAGTTATTCCTTGGCTTCAAACCTTACATGGAACTTCCCACTATGCCACCCCCTTGTGGCCTTGTGGCTTTCCCCATATAGTATATTAATCACAATATTCTACAATAAAAAATACATTATTCTTATTATTCTGTCCTTTCTATTAGATTGTTGTCTTCCTCAATTCCAAGTACTGAATCCTCATTGGTTCAGTTGCAACACTTGTTGTCCTGAGATTGGCCTTGCTTCACCTTATTTTCAATCCACCCAAAGACCTCCTCAATTGGGTTAAGGAATGTAGAATATGGGGGGAGGAAGAGGAGTCTCATTGGACAGTCAGCCAGGCAGTGGCTGGCTAAATGGCTATTTTTATTGATGGGCGGGAACTCAGACACAACCAGATACACTTTTTGGAGCCTGAAATTATCTAATACAACAATGTTGGTTGTGCCCTGGTAATTAATCCAAAAGTACTCTTTGACAGCTTGGAGAAAATTGAGAAAAGTCCTGCTATTGTGGGAACCCTTGATCATTTGGTATTGGTCCAAACTGCGAGGATCAAGAAGCGCAACCATTGAATAGGTCTGGGAACAGACAGCTGCACAATGGACTACGCCGTCCTTGGACCCCTTCTTGACCCACCCATGCTAGACCTGAGTGAGGAGGAAAAAAACAATTTTGTTGATGTAGAAGAACTGTACATTGCCAGTCTCCTTAAGGGCCAGATAAGTCTTAGCATAAATGTGTTGCACTTTGATTGTTTTCTTGCTGTTCCTATTGTACAGAGAAACTCTGAGGACCTTCCAAGAGAAGCCCAATTTGACCATTGCTTTGTATACAAGGGTTTTGGAGACATAAAGCCCAAACTCTGTGGCAAGTATTAATTGGACAGCAAGGGAGTCCAGGTGGCAATTCTTGGTAACCCACTACTTGATTGCATTGATATTAACAGGCTGAAGGAGTTTGGGCTGCCGCTTAGCCTTGGTGGATTTGGCAATTTTCCTGGTGTTGCCATAATTTTTGTTGATGTCACCAATATATCTGGCTGTGACACCAAATTGGGACGCAATATCCCAAACTTCCATTCCCCTGTTCAAGCAGTTGAGGAGAGCTTCACACTCACTATTGGTCAACTGACGCTGGCCCTTGACAGGAACCGCAGCATCCTGGCTGGAAGGCTCAACAAATAGAATGGGAACCTTCATGTAGAAGGTGATATCATGCTTAGTTGCGCTGGTGCCATCAATAGTGGCATATGATACAGGCGCAGATGGCTCTTCAGTGGTGGCCAATGGCTCATATGATGTATCAAAGACGCGGGGCAGGAAGTAGCAACTCTTGGATCAAGAGTGTGGGGCCGGGTGACAACTAGGTACAAAGTGGAGATGTAAGTAACCTCAGTGTTCCTGGTGACCCTGATGTAGGAAACTTTTGTGACAGGCCTTGAGAGCGGCTTCTGTCTTGGATTCAGGCTGGTTGATTAAGCTTGGGATGCAGGAGGTGGTTGACTGGCGCTGACGCCTTGGGAGTCCTGTGTGTTGGCATGAATCCCCTCAAGTTGGGTTCTGGGTCTGTTCTTGGACCCTCTGGGACGCCCTTGTGGACAGGCTGCCCTGCAGGCTGGTGCAGGAGCTAGTTGAGAATGTGATTGATGGTCCATAAAAATAAAATAAAAATATATATTTTAGATTAAATATGTATTTATTTGGATTTATAGGTTTAGTTGTGAGTAGTTGCTTTCTCTTGATTTAGCCTTGGATAGTAGCAGAGTTTCTATATTTGTGATTTGAAGTGTATAATATTGTATACTTTCTGGGTTTGGATAATTTTAAAGTTTTGTCACTTTTTATGTCTAAACATGGTTGTTGAGATTGGATTTTTCATTTGATTTTATCCAGAATGGAGTTTCTTTATTTGGGTTGGTGTTTCCTAGTGTGCTTACTGTACATTCAATTTGGATTGTAGTTCCTGCAATTAATATCTGAGTTTACTAGTGACATTCAAAAGTGCTTTGAAATTTGGTTCTTGGATTTGACAATCCCGCAATTCCAAAAAACATAGTAAATTTAATGAAAATGATGGATGGATTTGAACACTTATAATCTGATTCCAGTTAGTTCATTTTGTTCATTGGAAATATGCAGTCCAACTTGAGCTTTTCAAAGTGTCTATGAGTTCCCACATTTTTAAAATTCAAATAAAAATCTAAAAAATCAATTTAATTAAAAAAGGCCATCCTGCAAAAGTGATTTGAAATTTGGACCAAGGATTTGACAATCCCGCATTTTTACGTTCAGGTTCTGAATTTACAGTATTTATACTGATGCTAGAAAGTATCTTTTAGTAGCATAAAGGTACAGAAATCTAGAAGAAAGAAAATTTTATTACCTGATCTACAATAAAGAGCTCCTTGCAATTGTATACTGCCTAGTGATGTGATGCTATTATCTTGAGAGACAAGAGGAGTTTATAGCTCTCACCCACCACAAATTCTGACATCTGCTTTAATATAGACAAATATTTCCTAACAATAAGTCCACTAGATGATATTTTTAGAGATATTCAATATGAAAATCCAGTACAAACCAGGACCAGAACTCATTACTGCAGACAACTTATCCAGACTTTAAGTTAGGACCTCTAGAGGAAAGAAAATACTGTACTCTGGTCAACCCCTTCTGGTATTACTCACCAAAGATGAAGGGTTTCCCCTGGGTACCACAGATGTCACCTTTAATAGCATTATTAAAAAAGAACAATTGTTTGCAGATGTCCATGGCACGCTGCACCAAAAAATGTCAGATAGAACAACCATTTCATATTTACCTACTCACTAAAGGATGGACACTATCCTGTGTTACCACAGTGGTCTCAGGCATAAAAAAGGGAAACCCTTTACAAGTTACTAAGACACAAGGAATAGTGGCCCACAATTTACCAAGATATTCACAAGATATTTTAACAATGCAAGAGAAATACACCAAGAGAAAAACCCCTCCAAAGTCAGTACCATTAATTCAAACACAGATCCCCTTCAAGGTCTGGAAGCTATATATTGTAGGCTTCATGACTTGAAATAGTAATGGCAAAAAATAAATTATCAATGAAATTTACTTTGCCACCAGGTGGTTAGTGTCACAGGCCTTCAAGGCCCACACTGGAACAATGTTAGACAATTCATAGTCAGGGAAATAATCAGTAAGTTTGGAAAACCAAAACTGATCATCACAGGCGCTGTCAATGAGCTAAACTCTGATAACACCAAAATATATCTGGCCAAGAAAGGAGTTAAGAATACATTAACTACACCCTAACACTCTCAGGCTAACATCAGAGTGGAACATTTGAACTGTAGCCTAGTGCAAGCCCTTGCCAAACTCACCGCTGGGGCACCTGAGGACTGGCCCAAACAACTAACAACTGCCCTCATTGTATGCCAAACCCAATTGAACATATCCACTGGGAAGACTCCATTTGAACTAGTTTATAGCACACAGCCAAATATAGTTCAAGCCCTGATGGGGACTGTGGTTATCCACATGAGAAGCTATTTTTCAGGCAAGGGTTTTATATTGGCCAAATAAAGATTAGATGCCTAAGACAGGTAATGTTGGTTGATTTATTGATATTTCTAGCTTTGTGAAAAAGAGAGCAGTACTCTATACCTTGAGATGGTAGTAAGGTGGCCCCTTATCAGTGGCGTGGAAGGATAGAGAAGTTAGGTCTGCCCTGGGATGAATGTACTGAGGTAGAACATAAATCCTGATATCAACTGGGGTTAGAATAAAGTTAGGTGGCTCTATCTAGGATGAAGGTAGTGTTTTCTCTTTTTATGACTTTAGGGAGCTTTAAGGAATTCTTAAAATTGCTAGGCAGAGCATGGATAGCTCAGAACCATCATTAGAGTGGCTGTACAGAGAAGCAGCTGCAGAACTGAATGATTTGGAGGCTTACAATAAGTAAAGTTGGTTACTTTTCACCTGAAAGCTCAAGCTAACAACTTAGTGAGCAAAAACAGTTGTAATGCATGAGTAATACTTGCTTCTGATGAACTAAAGTGGAGGCCACTGATGGGGGTCAAGTATAGGTTGATTCACTTGTGGAGACTTATTGTCTGAGTCTGAGATGTTGACTGATGGGTAGGGCAAGTTCCTTAGGTCAAAGATCCTTAAGTCAAAAGTGCAGAAATTGAAAATGGGACCCCCAAAAAGTGCAAAAATTGAAACACTATGTAGGGTGCAAAAATTGAAAATATCAAAGATCAAAGTGCATAAATCAATTTTCTGGAGGTTAACTTTGAGACCAAAAAATATATTTCTTAATCTAAAATTATATTTTTAAAGCCTTTTATAAGACTAAAGAGAATCCAAGAAGTTTATTTCTGCAATAAAAATTATTTTCTAGATAATAAAAAATACTTAAATTTACTGTTCTTTAAAGAAACTCTTTTTTACTTTTAAAATCAAAATTAGACTGGAATTTATATGTAACTGTATTTAATTGAGTATAAAATATGAAGCTTCACAAAAAATACTTTAAAACTTATTTGTATAGTAAACTGCTTTATTGTCATAACATAAAATTAAAAGAAATTAAATGCAATGCAAGATTTTATTTGGAGTATTAGAGAACTTTTGCAATATTTTCAAGATGAGTAAGCCAGTTAGAAGAGTTATAGGGGTAAAAGAGAGAATTTTTTGTAACTATCTCAATGCTGTTGAGATCCTTGATGCTCTGGGAAGCACTTTGACGTTCATCTAGAAACTCCTGGTAAAGAGTTTTATTGGTTGTCTGTTCAACTTTGAGTTTTTTGATCAGTATATTAAACTTGAGTTTCTTCACCCCAACAAAGTTAGCAAACTTTTTTGTGCCAGCTTTCTAGGGAGGAAGTAGTACTAATGGTCTTATTCTTAAAAAAATTGAACTTTTTTCATTCAATTTTGTTTTCTTTTCTACTATGGCGTCTGTTCTCAGGTTTTCCAATCCATTGTCATTCAAAGTAATCAACAAATGGAACAAAAATAGCCACATTGTCCTCTATATACTTGCTCTTCTTAAATGCATCATAAATCTTTTGGACTCATCTTTTCTCACCAAGGCAATGGCAGAAAAGGAGTTGAAGGCTACTTTGGGCTCCTGGGAGGTGGATCTAGTGACTAGTATGCTGATCTCAGTGAAGCTCTAGAGCTTCCTTAAAAAATTGTCAGAAGTGAAAGAAGCAGCCATGAGGCTTGATCTTAAATAATTTTTTGAAGGTGTTGGCTTGAGCAGGATCAAAGTCAACAATAATGTGGGTATGATAAGGCTCTGATGTTTCCTCATCATCAGTCTGGCTAGGAGTTTTGACTTCTTCCTTTTGGGGGTAGAGGTGGGGGCATCAGTGGGGGGAAGGAGGTCCAATTTGCCCTTTAGTACTTCTAAGACATGGGTATAGTAATCTTCATTTAGCCCTGACATTAGAAATAAACCATTGGTAAAGCCTTATCACTATACTTCCTATGGATGCACCAAAGCTGAGAAAACATCCTGGGGCATGATGAAAAGGTCCCATTAGCCAACCATATATTGGCTGAAATCAATCTCTTAAGGTTCTCCTAGGTGGCATAGCATATTGTCCTCTTATGCTCATCAGGAACATCATCATAGAGGAGAAACTGTTTGTCCTTAGAGGTGACTATGAGCTCATTGGAAATATCCAGTTCCATGAGGAAGGGGGAACTTCTACCCACATTGTTAGACTTTTGGTGGTTATCACTCACATATTTTTGAAGGTATCTGAAAGTATCAATAGCTATCTTCTGGAAGCTGGTCAAGTTGTGAAGGGCCCCAGTGACTATCTCCTGGGAGTTAAGGCCCATGTTGAAAGGCTGTCTATGACGCAGGTACCACTTTATTGGGAGCTGTTAGATGTCATGAATGACATTTCAATACTTGTATTGAAAACCTGGAAATTGAAACCCGGGTCTCAAGGAAAGCCTTGTGTTGACCAGAGTGGACAGGGAACCGCCCAACTGCTAGTTGGATCAAGCCCTGGACCACCAGAGATAGATGACCCCAAACAGGGGGAACAGAAACCTTCCAACCTGCCAAGCGTCAATACTGGAGGCTTGAAATCAACATTGGAGACCCTGGAATCAAACCCTGACCCTCCAAAGACTACTCAAGTCACACAAAGTAAGAGGAAACCCGCCCACTTGTTAAATTGCAAACCTGAGTTGACAAGTTACTACAAGACCCGCCAGTCTCCCTAGGACAATTCCCAAATGGTCACCAGATTGATGCCAACCTTGCGCCACCAAAGATCCGGACCTATGCAGAGGTTGTAGCTTTCCTTAAGGAGTTTAAAACAAGCCCTACTGTTAACTCTGCCAATGACCACCAGCAGCTGCCAGTCTTCTGTCCAGAATGGGTAGTACAATTGAACTACTCAGGTGACATAGTGAACAGTGGCAGCAGAATGAAGCATTGCCACTTCTATTCACCAGAGCACGCACAACCTGAATCTGCTGCCCTCATGAGTCTAAGCCAAGATCCATGCCCTGCCAGTGCCTTGTCTGCAAACCTGAACCCTGAAAAAATTGAAGAAGCAAAAACCCATGGTATAAAAGCCCTGGCAGTATGGTGATGACCATATTGTCATTTTTGATAATAAAGTTTTATGAACCTTTGCTTTGAACAAATCTTACCTTATCTAGTCTTAGTGATTTTTCATCTTAACTCTGGCCAAGTAGACCATCAGGCAACCGCTCCCTCTGGAGACCAACCTGTTGACCCTCCCCAGGCACTATACTGTCCCCCAGGAGCCCCTTTTGGACCTGAGCATTTTACCAAATACCCGCTCAACCCTGCCTACACAGAGTACAACTTGGAGACTATCCTCATTGCTGACCCCTTGGCAAGGACTAGAGAAACTGAATACATAGGAGGTGAAGGAAAGTGGTACAAGAGGTCTCCCATATTTTTCAAAGACAAGTACAATGATCTGCCTGCCTACTTTGCTCCCATGACTCCACCCTTAACCCTGCAACCTGACTGCCCATTGGAGACCCCCACTGCGGCCGAGACTATGTCCACCCAACTGTTTGGAGTACTCTACATTACTTTGACAGGAATGGTAGACACTATAGTGCCCAATTCAGGGCCCTGGTCTTTGCTTGGGCGATTTGTTTCCTCTATTATCAAGTTAGCACCCATCCTATGGTGGGCATTACCCTCTGGCCAGGCTGTATTCTGACATAAGCTAACCAATGCCTCTACCTATTCCTGGCTTCCTGACATTATGAGAATCTTTTAAAAACATGGTAACCTGGCCCTAAGATGTTGTTAACACTTGGGGAAACTTGTATGCTTTTTTTGTGATAATCACTTATTACACCCATAAGGCAATGACCTTCCTGATATTTGCATGGATGAAGAACCAAACTGCCCAAGAATTGAAAGACCCCACACTTGGGACAGAACCCCAGAACACGGCCACGTCACAAGTACAAAGTGTGATAGTAAACCAGACCACAACCAAGGTAGACATGCCCCAGATGGGCAAACTCACCTTAGAAGAAGCTTGCCGAGCCATGCCTGTCCTCTGTCTCCACTTCCAAGCCAATGCCAACGCATACCCCAGTGACACTGAGAAAGTCCTGGGGGTGGCTGTCATGCTGTCAGGAGATGCACTGGATTGGTTTGGAAAGGTCACCACTGAAGATTTCAAACTTTGCCTTGATTACACCTGATTTGTAAGTGAATTGATGGCCACTGGAGACAACCAAAGCACCAGATACTATGCGCTGAACTCTCTGTTGGAGATCTGACAAGGGAACTGCCCATCTAAGCCTATGTGAATGAGTTTCTTAAACTGAAGACTCACATCCAACTTGAGGATGATTAGCCACCATTATCTTCAGAAAAGGAGTTAATGTAGCCATGAAAGATCTGTTGAAATACAATCTGCCCACACTGAGACTGGAGGAACTACTGCCCCTATGAAAAGGACTGAGCTTAAACCAGGAAGGTCCAAACCTGTACCCCACCTGTGTTGGCAGAACTGCAACACCAAGTGACCAGGGATGTCCCCAAAGAACTACAACGGCACTATCAAGATGGGTTGTGTTTCTACTGCCATGAGGCAGGGCATCTAACCAGAGATTGCCCCAAAAAGAATACCTCTACTGTATCCTTGGCACAAATAAACACCTCTGTACAATCTTAGAAATTCATCCAGGTGATCATGGAACTATCAGGAATCAAGCACCAGATTAAAGCCTTTGTTGATACAGAAGCGCATGAAAGTTTCATTGACACCAGCCTGGCCAAGGAACTAGGCCTGACAGCCTCAGAACACTGCCTACAAGTAATCATGGGAAACAGTTCTCTGGACACAGGATATAGATGCAAACAAGAACTTCCCTTGGCAATTGGACAGAACGTGTACCCAGCCCCTTGATTCTCTTGCCAAGTTACCCCACCCCCTAATACTGGGCAACTCCTGGTCTGAAAAACACGGCTTGATCCTGAACTATTGTGAACAAACTGTTACATTGGGACAACATGAATCTTGTGACACTGTTCCCTTCTGTATGAGCCCCAGCAGAAAGCTGCCCAACAAACTCTTAACCATAAAGATAGAGCCTAGTGTTGGGATATTACCTACCCCCTACAGAAATGGGACCATGTATTTAGCAAAGAAGCAGCCACAAAACTACCCAGCCATTCAATCTACAACCACACAATAGACCTGTTACCAGGGACCCAACCACACCACAGCTCCATCTACAGCTGTAATCACCACAAACAGGTATCCTTGAAGACTTATCTAGAGGACATGGCCAAAAAGGGTTTTATCCAAGTGTCAAAGGCCCCTTGCTTGTCTCCCATGCTGTTTGTAGGAAAAAAAGATGGAGGAATGCGCCCATGTGTAAACTATCAAAAACTGAACAATATTACGGTGAAGAACCACTACCCCATCCCCAACGCTGATGACCTCTGCAACGTACTGACCAGAGCCCAGGTGTATTTGAAGATTGACCTTAGAGACGCCTTCAACCAGATCCAAATCAAAGATGGAGACAAATACAA
Organism: Entomophthora muscae; assembly: GCA_014839935.2. Lineage (NCBI taxonomy): Eukaryota > Fungi > Entomophthoromycota > Entomophthoromycetes > Entomophthorales > Entomophthoraceae > Entomophthora > Entomophthora muscae. The sequence continues at coordinate 17,062 of QTSX02006605.1, forward strand.
GACGGCCTTCAAAATCAGATATGGATTGTATGAATACCTAGTTATGACATTTGGCTTGTGCAAAGCCCCCAGTACTTTCCAAAGGATGATCAACTCTGTCCTAGGCAAGTACCTCAACCAATTCTGTTTGACATATTTGGATGACATCCTCATATCCAGCAAGTCACATGAAGAACACCTCCAAAACCTTGACCAAATACTGGAGAAACTCTCCCAGGCCAACCTACATGCCAAGCTGAAAAAATGCAAATTCTTTCAGTTTGAGGTTAAATTCCTGGGATATGTGGTGAAGACTGGTGGGTTTGCCATGGCGCAGGACAAAGTGGAAGCAGTGACAGCCTAGCCAGTACCCAAATGCATAAAGGATGTGAGAAGTTTTTTGGGCCTGGAAAATTACTGCAGGGATTTCATCCAAAGATTTTTTCAAATTACTCTACCCCTGACCTGTCTTTGCTCTGACAAGGTCCTGTTTTTCTGGACCCCAGAATGTACCACCGCCTTTGAAGCCTTGAAGCTTGCCTTCACCTCTGCCCCTGTCCTGGCCATGCTGGATCCATCCAAACCATTTGTACTGGAAACCAATGAGTCCAACTTTGCGGTGGATGGGGTCCTTCTTCAGGAAGGAGGGGATGGTATGCTACATCCTGTAGCATATTACTCCAAGAAAATGCTACCAGCTGAAGGGAACTACCCAATATACAACAAGGAGATGCTAGATATAATGAAGACATTGAAGTATTGGCACAGGCACTTGTGCAGTGCTGAACACCTGGTAAAGGTTCTGACAGACCAAAAAAATCTGGTTTACTTCTTTAAACCCAGACAGCTGAACCAGAGACAGGCCAGATGGGCCCTAGAACTGGCCAACTACACTCTGACAATTGACTATAAACCTGGGAAAGTCAACATAGTGCCTGACGCACTGAGCAGAAGAGCAGACTTGATTCCCTCCACATCTGAGACTAAAGACCATAACACCCACGTACTCCTTGACCCTGCCAGCCTAGGTATCCAGCTGATGTACATGAAGATAATGGCTTACAAACCCAAAATAATTGAGGCGCAGAAATTAGACAAATACTCAACAGAACTCATTGCCAACTTGACATCTGACCCTGAGAGCTGCCTCCATAAGAAAGGATTCTTGTTGAAAGGAACTACCCTGTTACTGCATAACTGAATCTATGTACCCAAAGGCAAGACAAGGACCAAAGTTCTCATAGACTATCACGGCTTGGAGATGGTTGGTCACCCTGGCAGACTCAAGACACTCCAAGGAATCAAGAAGAATTATGCTTGGCCCCAAATGGACAAAGACGTAGCTGCCTACATTGAGGCCTGTGAAACATGCAGGAGGACCAAAACCTGTAGATCTAAACCTGAAGGCCTGCTAAGACCACTAGACATACCAACAGGACCCTGGCAATCTGTTTCAATGGACTATATTGTAGAAAACCCCCTTCAAATTTGTTCAATGACATTTTAGTCATAGTAGATAGGTTTACTAAAATGTTCTATTCTGTCCCTACCACCACCCATTGCACCGCTGCTGAGACAGCTAGACACTTCCACAACCACATCCTGACCCAACACGGTTCCCCAGCAGAAATCATCACTGACAGAGGCCCCCAATTCACCTCCAACTATTGGACTCAGGTGATAAAAGACTTAGGAGTAAAGCGCTGTGTATCCACTTCCTACCATCTGCAGACTGACGGCCAGACTGAACAAGTGAATTAAATACTTGAACAATACCTACTATGCTACGCCAACACCAACCAAGATAACTGGGCCGAGATGATACCCATGGCACAGTACGCCTACAACAGCAAAGACCACACATCCACTGGAATGCCCCCCTTTAAAGCCAATTATGGGTTTGACCCATCTTGGGACCCCAGCATTGGCAGTAAAGAGACAAACACGTCAGGGCAAACCTGGATTGAACAGATACACAACACCCAAGAAACCTGTCTTAAGAATCTGACCAGAGCTGTCCAAACTTACAAGGCTTTTGCTGACAAAAAAAGGATTCCTGGAAAACCATTGAAGATAGGGGATGAAGTATATTTGGATTTACAAAACGTGCCTCTGGCAGTCCCCTGTTGTAAGTTAGCCCACCAAAGGAGTAGACCCTACAAGACCACCAAGTTAGTGAGTGAAGTAGCATTCAAACTAGAATTACCCCCCTTGTGGAAGATACATAATGTCTTCCACCGTGCACTACTCTTCAAAAAAGAAGGAAACTCCCTACCCCACCAGAAACTCAAGACTGATCCACCTCCCATCCAAGTAAGACGCTCAGAGGAATATGAAGTTGAATATATTCATGGAGACTGCACCCACTACAAAATGCCACAGTACTACGTCAAATGGAAGGGATACCCGCCCAAGGAAAGCACCTGGGAACTGTTAAGCAACCTACCCAACGCCCAGCTGGCCATCCAACAATACCTTGCAAAAAAGACTAGGAAGGAGGGGACCCCCATGAAGGAAGGGGATGATGTCATGAACAACATTTCAATACTTGTATTGAAAACCTTGAAATTGAGCTCTGGGTCTCAAGAAAAGCCTTATGTTGACCAGAGTGGACAGGGAACTGCCCAACTGCTAGTTAGGTCAAGCTCTAGACCACCAGAGATAGATGACCCCAAACAGGGGGAACAGAAACCTGCCAACCTGCCAATTGTCAATACTGGAGGTTTGAAATCAACATTGGAGATCCTGGAATCAAACCCTGACCCTCCAAAGACTACTCAAGGCACACAAAGTGGACAGGAACCCGCCCACTTGTTAAATTGCAAACCCAAGTTGACAAGTTACTCTGAAACCCGCCAGTCTCCCAAGGACAATTCCCAAATGGTCACCAGATTGATGCCAACCTTGCACCACCAAAGATCTGGACCTATGCAGAGGTTGTAGCTTTCCTTAAGGAGTTTAAAACAAACCCTACTGTTAACTCTACCAATGATCACCAGCAGCTGCCAGTCTTCTGTCCAGAATGGGTAGTACAATTGAACTACTCAGGTGACATAGTGAACAGTGGCAGCAGAATGAAGCATTGCCACTTCTATTCACCAGAGCACGCACAACCTGAATCTGCTGCCCTCATGAGTCTAAGCCAAGATCCATGCCCTGCCAGTGCCTTGTCTGCAAACCTGAACCCTGAAAAAATTGAAGAAGCAAAAACCCATGGTATAAAAGCCCTGGCAGTATGGTGATGACCATATTGTCATTTTTGATAATAAAGTTTTATGAACCTTTGCTTTGAACAAATCTTACCTTATCTAGTCTTAGTGATTTTTCATCTTAACTCTGGCCAAGTAGACCATCAGGCAACCGCTCCCTCTGGAGACCAACCTGTTGACCCTCCCCAGGCACTATACTGTCCCCCAGGAGCCCCTTTTGGACCTGAGCATTTTACCAAATACCCGCTCAACCCTGCCTACACAGAGTACAACTTGGAGACTATCCTCATTGCTGACCCCTTGGCAAGGACTAGAGAAACTGAATACATAGGAGGTGAAGGAAAGTGGTACAAGAGGCCTCCCATATTTTTCAAAGACAAGTACAATGATCTGCCTGCCTACTTTGCTCCCATGACTCCACCCTTAACCCTGCAACCTGACTGCCCATTGGAGACCCCCACTGCGGCTGAGACTATGTCCACCCAACTGTTTGGAGTACTCTACATTACTTTGACAGGAATGGTAGACACTATGGTGCCTAATTCAGGGCCCTGGTCTTTGCATGGACAATCTGTTTCCTATATTATCAAGTTAGCACCCATTCTATGGTGGGCATTATCCTCTGGCCTGGCTGTATTCCAACCCAAGCCAACCAATGCCTCTACCTATGACTGGCTTCCTGATAGTAGACCCCAGTTATCTCCAGGAAGGTATGCTTATTGTTCAGCTTCTTGAACTGGGTGAATCCAGTGGTAGTCAGGCGGGTGGGGTAGGAAGGCCCCTCACACTTGTAGTGATGAAGCACCAAGTGCTTATGTTCATCATTACACTTGAACATGAAATCATCATGGTATAATTCAGAATTGCCCTTGAATGATATTATTGGGAAGAAGGTTGGCAGGACATCTGATAGTCAGAACTCCTCTTCATGATTGCAAATATTTTGGACTTTAAGGATATCCCAGTGCTCAAGGCCATCCTCAGTGGGTGTAGCATCCCCAGAGTTATACAAGTCTTCATGTTCTTCTTCTGAGATATGGGGTGTGTATCCTCTTCATCTGCTTGGCTGTAGACAAACTTGTACCCAGTTGGGCTCTTGGAGGGGCTGGGGTAGCTTCCTCTTAAGAAGGCTCCTTTTCTGGAGAGGGGGAGGGCTCAGGGGTCTTCTTGGCAGCCTTGGTGGGATTCTTGGTGATCTCCTTGTTGGTCTTGGGGTCAGGTTTATTGCTTCCATAAGGGGTGGCCTTTTTGGGTTGATAGGAGTTGATTTAGGGGGCATCTAGATGGCTCAAGATTGGTATATTTTATTTAGTAAAAAATAATATAAATTGTTAATAAAATATATATATATTTAAGAAGAATCTGAAAGCCAGAGTGCTTTTTACTATTTTTGTTAGTTTTAATAAATATTTTAATTGAGGAAGTTAACTCTATGATGCTTTTGAAATGAGTAAAAAGGGGGTTTCGATCAGACAATTGGGGAGTTTTGATTTCAGCACTTCAATTTTGACACTCCCTAAAAATATAAGGAAACATAAAAACATATTAAAATAATTTAATTTTTTTTGAAAACTGCCAAAATCAACATTATTAACTAAACCTTTAAAAATATTAATTTAAACTAAACCAAAAGGCCTGAAACTTTGCTATGCTCTAAAACAAGTCTTTAATATTTAAAATGCTAATTTTAATCTTGAAACTTACATTGGTTAAATATTTATGGTTTTTAAAAGTAGAGTGTTGGTTTGGTTTTAATCTACTTTTAATTTTGCCACTTTCAATTATAAACACCTATTGGAGATTAGTTAATAAAATATTAAATTTCAATCATAATTTAAAATATATTGGTAAACACTAAATCAGTGCATTATAAATTTTGATTTGAAGCATTTTCAATTTGTGCACTCTATCACTACTCAGTAAATTACTAAGTGATCAGATAATATTTGTTTCTATCAGCACTTTATCTTTTAATTAATAAAAATCACTGAAATTTCAATCAAATGATTTACAGGTAATTGTGAACCTGTATGATAGATTTTAGCTTATTTGGTTGAGTATAATATGTTTATGAAGCTTTTATGATCATTTACATAGTGATAGAATCAATATTATGTGACATTATAATTTTTTAATTTTGATGTGTCAAATATTAAATTGATGAGACTACCAGACTTCAACTTTTGCACTTTCAATTTTGTCCCCTATATTCAAAGGGATGAAAAATATCTATTTTAAAAGCCAAATTTTTTAAGGTGTGTTTTAAATTGCTCAATTTGGGCACTTCAAACTTGGTTTTTTAGCTACCAGTTAAAACATTTCAAAAAAGTCAATGTAAGAAAAAATTAATTTTTTGACAAAACATTTTATTGAAAACAAGTGCGAGAATTGAAAAATGCATCAATTTGGAGATTTTGATCTCCACACTTCAACTTTAGGCACTTGTCCTCTATTTTTGATTCCCTCACTTTTGATTTGAGGAACTTAATAAAACTTTATGAATCAAATATTAAATTTTTACAAAAATTTAATATCAAGTGGACCTAGTTTTTTGGTACCTTTTTGGATTTCAATTTGACTACTTTTTGATTTCTGCACCCATTAAGAAACTATATGTAAATTTTAAAATAAATTTTTATGAGATAAATTTTATTTTTAAAAAATAAATGACTTATAATAGTAATTTATATTAATATTTAAACAAAATAAAATAAAAAAATTGTCTAAAGGTAAAAAAGCTTTTTTAGCTCTTGATTTCTTTTTTTACATATAGAAAAAACAATTTTAAATTTTTTTAATTTTGATGTGTCAAATATTAAATTGAAGATTTTTTGCACTTTTGATTTTGTCCCCTATATTCAAAAGGGTAAATAAGTTCTATTTTAAAAGCCAAATTAAATTAAGGTGTGTTTTAAATTGCTCAATTTGGGTACTTTGAACTTGGGTTTTTGATTTTAGCTACTAGTAAAAATATTTTAAAAAACCAAATTTAATAAAAATATTAAATTTTTTGGAGAAAATTTTCTATTGGAAAAAAGTGCAGATATCAAAAAATCCATTGATTTGGATATTTTAATCTCCTCACTTTGACTTTAGACACTTGCCCCACAAAACTATGGATCAGTTGCTCAGCAGTTTAGCAGATTGTGCTGTGGTCAAAGCCAACAGAGCACTGTGACGCTATAATAGGCACCATAGGTTATTAGCTAAATAAAGTTGTCAATAAAGGATAAAAGGAAAAATTATGGCTTTTAGTTAGATAGGTTTTCAGAATTCTTCAGGTAGAGGTTCTGGGATAACCCTGGTATCTATGTGAAGGAGGTGATAAAATCTCCAAAATTTATTAGGCCACAATAATTAATAAGGTTCAAGTGAGATGTACCAATTCAAGATCTAATACTAGGTGTATTGCTTATTGGTTAATTAATATATACTTAGTAATGTGGCTAATGAGAATTCAATCATTGAGCAGTATTGGTCTTGAAAGTGTCAAGGAAATGGGTAAGGTTAACTGTTATTAAGCACCAAAGTGGCACTTGGTTGATATATCAAACCATGCAGTAGTACCAATAGCACAGAAAAGATTGTCATGGAAACTAATAAACACGTAAAGAAGTGTGTATATATCAATATTTGATCAGATGTTTCACAGTTGGAGCACCAAAAGCTTGGATCAAAAATTAGGGTATTTCATATGGGGTTGACACAAAAGATCTGAAACATATCAAAGCCAGTGTATAGCTCCACAGAGATAATCAGATGGTTGGGGAGTGTACTTCAACATAATCTTATTAGTTAAGGATGTCAAGGTCTTTTGGGGTAAAGATCTCAATTAGATGGCATGGGTATGTCATAGGCCACATATTGGGAATCCAAGTGAGATTCTGGAACTGGAGGGTTTCTAGCCAAATATACCCTTAGTGATATATAAATGAAAACAAATATAATAGATAAAATATATCTAACTGACAATTGTTGCCTTTTTCTCATTGTATTTTTGAGTTTCCTTATGTCTGTTCTGTCTACCTTCAGTAAAGCCAAGTTTGGTGTGCCAAGGGTGGGAAGTGCTGCACCAAGAAAGAAGATTCTTAGAGTTTAATGAAGGGATATTGAGGAGATCTGGAGGTGGCCAAACATTCCCCAGGGGATACTTGGTAGGGGTGAAGGCCACCTTTGAGGAACTTTATGCCAGATACTTTGCCAAGGAGGGTACACCTGCCCAAGGAACCAGAAATTATACTGGGATTTGCTAAACTTGTTGTGGGGGTTCAACAAGATATTTTGACAGATAAAAGATGTTGCAAACTAAGAAATGAAAGGTCTTGAGTTGAGAGGGATCAAAAGTGCTGAGATGCATCAAAACTAAATAGATGCAAACAAGGAGTTAAATCAGAAATTGGCAAGTTTAGAGTCAAAAATCTCCAAAGCTCTGCAACAAGAGTCATCTTGTCACAAATGACAAACACCTGTTAACAATGCTCATGGAAGAATCTCAGCTATGGGGTTTGACCCTGGCACCCTGCAGGCTGCCAGTCTGCAGGCCCAGCTGCCTGCGTTTTTCTGAGCCCAAACAAGAACAGAATCTGCCTTCAGTGAAACTCCTGATGCCCATCAACCTAGAGTCACCAGCGCCTATGCCTATCCTGCAAAAAGATTATTTTAAAATAACAGCCTGGGTGCAGATTTCTACAAATAGCTAGTCTACTACTTCTTTATCTTAATAATATATCTGTTATGGTATAGTGACAGCCTGGGTAAGATAGAAGAATATAAGAAGATAATAAGTCAAAATTGGTTTTTTATTTGATATGATAGAAGGTTATATAGTGGGGGCAGGGGAATTATTGCCAAAGGAAAGAGGCACCAAAAGAAGGACTTGCCATATGGAGGCAGTGGAAAAATGGCATTGGAAAGTGCCTGGGCAAGAAAACAACCAGTTTCACGCGCCTTGCCAAATGGAAGAAAGTGGATCTTAAATGCTTCAATTCTATTAATAGCCGTGGAAGTAAAGACCAAGCTCTATGCGCAATAAACCCTTGATTTAAATAGCGCTTTTTAGGCGCAATTAAACAAGTTTACATGATTAGAATAGCAAACACAGCAAAACAAGTGGGTGATTGTTCTATTGCCCTTAACATAAACAGACTATGTTTTGGCTGATCCATTCAATAATGTGACATTTTCCCCCACTGGATCAAAAAACAGGTTAAATTGTGTGACACCCTTGGGAGGCAGGAATGACAGGCAGATATCCAAAGAAAACCCAAAGAACAGCAATCAGTTGTGTTTCCTGGCTGCAGTTCAAGTGATGAAACAGTTGAGGAAGTATTGGCAGAGTCTTTTCAGTCCTCAATAGTTGCTTGTTCCTTATTCCTTATCCCCTATAACTTACATCTTCTAACTATCACAAGCATGAAAACAACCCATGTAATATTTTAAATAGGCTTTTTGTTTTTTGAGCTACTGTCCTCATTGGGGCTTACTCTTGATCATTAGGAGCAGCACAATGTATTGATTATGTACTTTAGTAATCAATTGCCCAGAAAAGGGCTCCTTTAGGATGCAGGAGTTAGGGCCAGTCTTCTGGATGATCTGGGCTGGGCCTTGCCATAAGGAGGTCAGTTTGAATTCTCTTCCATAGCCTCTGTTGCTGAAGAGATATGCAGAGTCTTCTATGGTGTATGTGAACAGGGAAGATTGTTTAGAGGAAGCTTTTCCAATGCCTTAGAGCTTATAATTTAAGTTCACAGTATATGCTTCTGATTTCAGGAAACCAAGGTTCTGGACAAGCTCATGGAGATAGGCTTGTGGAGATGCAACAAGGCTGGGATCCACCAGAGAGTATAACAAGGGTGAAATTCTGGTGGTTGTCCATATACTAACTGGAAGGGCGGTTTTCCAGTAAGACAGTGATATCCAATGTTGTATGCAAAGGTGGCTCTTGGCAAGAAGGTATCCCATTAAGTCTAATGTTTGTGACTGAGCTTCCAGAGTATCTGGACCAGGCTCCCATTAGTGCGCTCTACCATGCCATTTGTCTGTGGGTGATAAGGGGTGGATAGTGTCCCACAAATTCCAATCAGTTGTTTGAGGCAGGGGATGATATAACTGGTCAAATTGGTACCATTGTCCGTCAGCAGAATCTGGGGGCAACCATGTTTGTATATGATATTCTCCAGTATGAACTTGGCTGTCACCAGTGCAGATTGATTGGTAATTGCCTTGGCCTCTACCCATTTGATCAGATGATCAACAGCCCAATGATGAACTTGTTGCAACTGTTGGTAACTGGCAAGGGCCTCACTACGTCAATGGCTACTGTGTGGAAGGAAAACCCAGGGCGTGCAAGTCTGTGTTGGAACTTGGCAACCTTAGGTCTCTCAATGTTGCAACCATGACAGGTGGCTAGCGTATCAACTACATCAGTATACATTCCTTCCCAGAAGCAGTGCTGCTGTATCAGGGCTAACGTCTTCTGTATACCACCATGACCAGTAGTCTTGTGAGCGGCCACCACCAAGTCTATGCGTAGGGATGGGTGTATGTAAGGTAGCCAAGAGTCATCACAAAGCTTCAGGAGTTGTACCTTAGAGACCTTGATATCCATAGATAAATTCTTGAGAACCCTCTGTATCTCTACTGGCTCCTCTCCCCACAAAGAAGGATCCTCCATAAGCTTGTCATAGATAATGTCAGTCATGGGGGATACTAAGGCAACATTAGGAAGACAGGAGAGACAGTCAGCATTCTGGTGGGCTGCTCTGGCTCAATGAATAATTTTTTAGTTGTAGGCCTGAAGTTTAATGGCCCAACACGCTAGACGCCCTTTGGGATTCTTGAGGGTCTTCAGTCATTGCAGGGAGGCATGGTCTGTTACCACTGTGAAGTGTACCCCATGGATATACACTCTGAACTGCTGGTAGGAGTATATTACATCCAGACGCTCCTGCTTGGTGGCAGTATAGTTATTCTCATGAACATTGAGTGTGCGCAAGCAGTATCCAACAGGATTTTTGAGTCCTTCAGAGTCCAGTTGGGAGAGGACACCCCCAATAGCAGTCAGGCTAGTGTCTGTATGAACCACAACCAGCTTGGGAAATTCAGGGTAAGCTAGTACTGGGGCTGCAGTCAGTATTACTGTGAGGGCAGCACTTGCTGTCTTGCAAGACAGGCCCCAGAAGAGGTCCACATCAGCTCAAAGGAGTTGTAACAGTGTATTGCCCAAGGAAGCAAAGTTGGGGATAAAGCATCAATAATAGTCAACCAACCCCAGTGAGACCTGGATGTCTCTCTTGCTTACAGGCACCTGCATCTTCTTAATGACCTCTACCTTGAGAGTTACAGGACAGGGGCCATCAAGACTGATGATGAACACAAGAAACTCCAAGTGCCCATTGAAAAAGTTGCATTTCCTTGGCTTCAGCTTAAGTGTAGCAGCCAGCAGACGTTTGAACACTTCTTTCAGGGGTTCCAGGTGTTTGTTATAGGTGCAAGAGAAGACGTTAATGCCATCCAGATAGACCAGGGCACATGTAGGCTTGAGGTCCCCTATCACAGTGTCCATAGCTTGTTAGAAGGTGACTGGGGAATCAGAGAGACCCTGAGGCATCCTAGTAGGTTAGAACAGCCTTTGATTGGCAAGAACGGTATACTTCTCTTAGTCATCTGGAGAAATATCAATCTGCCAGTAGCCAGGTATCAGGTCCATGGCTAAGAAGAACTTGGATGTGGGGACCCAGTAGGCAAGATCTTCTGGCATTCTCCCAGTGCAAGAATCCAACGTTTCTGATTGAGAGGCAAAGTCAACCAGTGGAGGGGCATCAGAAGGCTCTGTTGTAAAGGAACAACAAGTGCCAGGATTAGGCACAGGCTTTTCAAGGGGGAGAGGAATGGGGGAAAGGAGGGAAGTGAAACCACAAATGCAGCCAAGGATTTCTCCTTGTCCTGGCTACTTAGTAGTTTTTTAAGTGATACTCATTGTACTCCTCAATGCCAGAATTATTGGTGAATTCTTCCCTGCTCTGACTAGCATGAGGTTTAGCTGCTGCAGAACCATCAGGAGTGATGAAGGGATTGTTATCAGGTTCCCAGGGAGACTCCAGGGTACATGCTGAAGGTGCAATGAAGGATACATCCTCTTCATTGCTTCTGTGACAGTGGTGGGAGTCAGGAAGGGGCAATGGAGTATGGATCTTCTGAGAGGGAGAACTATCAACTTTATCATTCCCATGGAACTCTATTAGAGTCTCAGGGGTACTAACTACTGAGGCATCTTCAAGGCGCTTGCTTAGTTGGTCTTGAAGGGAGTCAAGGAGAGCACGTTGAGCATCCAACTCATCTATTCACTCTTTCTTTTCATGAAAGACCAGGACTAATTCCTCTTCCAGAAACCCCATCTGTCTCTCTTGAGCCTTTATAGTATCCTGAAGAGCAGAGCATTCCATGGTGCAGCTGTTATGGATGTCTTCTGGCTTAGGAGTTTTCTGTTGATGACCATAGAGCTCCAGGGCATCATGCTGATTCATCTGGGTGGGTACCAAGGAAGAAAGGACATGTTCTATCTTGCTTATCCATAGAGCCATTCCAGAGTGGGAGTGAACAGTTTCTGATCTATTTTGAGCAAAGTTTGAGAGGTCAGAGCAGGGGATAGAGCAGATACCAGTTTGGAGGGTTCCAGAATTAAGGGAGAATCCATCAGGAGAACAACCAGAAGAAGGGGAGAATATTGAAAGCAGACTTCCTTCACCAAGGCAGGCTCCAAGGAGCAGGAGACGTGGTTCATGCCAGTTGCTTCAGACATGGTGTCAGGCTGAATTAGTATCAAGGAGTTAAGGGTTTCTTTAATGGAGTTCATCCAGGATATCATGTTTGACTGGGATCTGGCAACTTCGGAAAGTTATTGGCAGTTAGGCAACCACTGGCTTAGTCCTGGTTGACCATAGGAAGAGCCATGAAGTCTACCAGATAGAGAACCAGAAGCAGTAAAGGTTGATCCTGGAGTGGGTTGGGCAGAAGGAGCCACAGGTATAGGCAAGGACATCTCTCCCTCCACAAAAACAGGGCCACAGGGGTAGGAAGAGAGGAAGCTGTGGTTTGTAGAATCCATGAGCGCCAATATTGTAAAATAATAACCTGGGTGCTGATTTATACAAATAGCTAGTCTACTACTTCTTTATCTTAATACTATATCTGTTGTGGTATAGTAACAGCCTGGGTAAGATAGAATAATATAAGAAGATAATAGGTAAAATTAATTTTTTATTTGATATGTTAGAAGGTTATATAGTGGGGGCAGGGGAATTATTGCCAAAGGAAAGAGGCACCAAAAGAAGGACTTGCCATATGGAGGCAGTGGAAAAATGGCATTGGAAAGTGCCTGGGCAAGAAAACAACCAATTTCACGCGCCTTGCCAAATGGAAGAAAGTGGATCTAAAATGCTTCAATTCTATTAATAGCCGTGGAAGTAAAGACCAAGCTCTATGCGCAATAAACCCTTGATTTAAATAGCGCTTTTTAGGAGCAATTAAACAAGTTTACATGATTAGAATAGCAAACACAGCAAAACAAGTGGGTGATTGTTCTATTGCCCTTAACATAAACAGACTATGTTTTGGCTGATCCATTCAATAATGCAACAAGGATCCTGTTAGTCCCGCCAATGGAAGCGCAGGCTTGGCTAATGATCCCAAGATAACTGGGGCCACTGCAGCTGAGGAGTCACAGAAACTTCCTGTGGAATGCCGCCTGAGGATGACCAATCCTGTAACTCAAAAAGGGAATTCAAGTCTTCTCATTTTGACCCAGCCAATGAAAGATCTCCTGTGCAAGATGCCACCAAAGGTTGCCTGACCCTGGTAGATTATATCACCCAGCCTTGGGAGAATTACAAAAGTTTTCCCATGGTAGTTGGGTATACTTATACCCTGGGCCGCCATCAAGTTACCCATTGCCATTTGTGCAATAAAGTGATATGAACCTTTGGTTTAATCAGGTCATTTCATATTTGATTTTAGTTCTATTCTATCTGCAGACTAGCCTCTGCGGCCTTGTTCCTCACGTCTAACAACCCCAAGAAACCGCAGAATGTCTGTCTGTGCTATATATTGTCCACCTGGAGCACCCTTTGGCCCAGTAAATTTCACAGAATATCCTCCCAACCCGGCATATTCAGAGTTCACTCTAGAAGAAATCCTGATTTACAGCCCTGAAGCCAGAACTCAAGAGACTGAGATTATTGGCAGAGAAGGAGCCTGGATTACCGTGCCCCCAGGCTATCCTGAGATGTATCCAACTACCTGCCAGTCTACCAAGTTCCAATGACCCCACCCCTCACCCTGTGGCCTGACCACCCCCCATGAATCTGTGGCTGCCAGTGAGTCCACTTCAACACAACTATTTGGAGTGATGTACATCACCCTTACTGGGCTTGTGGATTCCATGGTCCCTTCCAGCGGGCCCTAGGCCATCTTAGGCAAATCCTTATCCTATATTGTAAAGTTAGCTCCTATCCTATGGTGGTCCCTACCATCTGGGCCTGTGGGCTGTCTGCCCGCAAGTTCTCAGGAACCCCTCACAGGATGGATCCCTGACACATCTAATGAGAAGAGTCTTGGGGGAAATAATGATAGTAAGTGGGAGTGGAAGGGCCTGAATCTAACAAAGTCTCTCAGCTATAGGTTGTGCTATCATTGAGAGAATATTTTTCAATGTTTATTAAATAGATCAATCCTTTACTCACCCAGTACAAGTAAACCATCCGGGCCAGATAATCTCCCCAAGCTTGAAAATGAGCCCTCCCATCTTCACAGCTGTCATGACAGCTTGCCTTGGGATTGAGGCAGCCAGCAATCTTTTGCTCAGCTTGGCCCTGACCCAAAAGGACCTAAAGGAGTATGTTATTGAGTGCCAGCCCAACTCAAATCTCCATACCCTATCCCTTGGTCCCTTTGGTGTCTCCTTGTGTGACTTCTGCCCTTGCAATATATATGTCACAAGTGGCAAACTCCTATTGACCATGCTTACTGGAAAGCCTCAGCTACAGGATTCAAACCCTGACACCCTGCAGGCTTCCAGCCTGCAGATTTTTGAGTTTGAACCAGAGCAGGATTTGACTTCAGAAAATCCTCTAAGGCTTGATGAGTCAAAATCACCCACATTGACGCTCCCCACACTGAAGGTTCCTGTTAACTCAACCAATCAGCAGGTGGGCCTAGCCATAGACCCCAAAATAACTTGGGCCATCACAGAAGGGGAAACAAAGAAACTTCCTATAGAACTATGGCCACCCAGAGATGACCAATCCCATGACCCAATAAGGAAACTCAAGTATTCTCAGTTTGAACCAGCTAATGAAATAACTTCTGCAATGAATGCCACCAAGGACTGGAAAAACCTGGTAAACAGTAACACCCGGGCTAAAGAAATTAGTAAAAGTTTTCCCATGACAGATGGGCATACTTATACCCTGGACTGCCAGGAAGTTGCTCATTGTCATTCTTGCAATAAAGTGACATGAACCTTTGGTTCAACCAGATTATTCCTTATTTGATATTAGTTCTATTTCATTTATAGTCTACCTCCTGCGGTTCTGAACCTCACACCCAATAACCTCAAGAAATTTCAGACCAGCTGCCCAATCTTTATTGTCCACCAAAGCTCCCTACAGCCCAGTAAATTTCAATAAGTACCCCCCCCAACCCTGTGTATTTGGAGTTCACCCTAGAGGAAATCCTAATATACAACCCTGAGGCAAGAACTAGAGAGACCAATACTGTTTACAGGGAAGACCACAAAATCACTATACCTCCCCTGCTATTCTGCAACAAGTACAACCACCTGCCCGCGTATTTGGTCCCAATGACTCTGCCTCTCACCCCGCAGCCCAACCGCCCGCAAGAATCTGTTGCCGCCAATGAATCCACTTCCACCAGGATATTTGGAGTGATGTATCTCACTCTTACCAGTTTGATAAATTCTATGGTACCTGTCAGTGGACCTTGGGCTCTCCTGGCAAATCATTATCCTATGTTATAAAGTTAGCTCCAATCTTGTGGTAGGCCCTCCCTGCTGGGCCTGCAGGCTGTCTGCCTGCAAGTTCCCATGAACCCCCTGCAGGCTGGATCCCTGACATTATGGCAATCTATCTTAAACACGGTAACCTGGGCCCCAAGATGTTGATAACTCTTGGGGCATCTTGTATGCTACTTTTATTGATCTCAGCTTACTATGCATACAAGCTAGCTACCAACCTAATTGTGTCAGCAATCTGACATCAAATTAGTACAGAACCAAAAGACGCCTTGCTTGGCGTCAAGAAGACCAAGACCCCAAACTTGCAGGTTCAGAACGTTATAGTAAACCAGACCACAACCAAGGTGGACATGCCACAAATGGGGAAGCTCACCCTAGAAGAATCCAGAAGAGCCATGCCAGTCCTCTGTCTCCACTTTCAGGTCAACACAAACTCATATTCCAACAACACTGGGAAAGTCCTTGTAGTGGCCTCCATGCTCTCTGGTGATGCCTTAGACTGGTTTGGGAAGGCCATTGTCAAGGATGTTGAGTTCTGTCTGGACTACTCCCAATTTGAGATTAAACTGATGGCCACTGGCAATAACCAAGACCCCCACCATCACGCCCCCATCAGTTTACTAGACATCCAACAAGGATCACACACTCTACAAGCCTACACTGACAAGTTCCTGAAAATGAAAGCCAGAACCCAACTTGAGGACAAGTTATCAGCCATCTTGTACCGCCAAGGAGCCTGCCCTGCCTTGAAGGAGCTCCTTAAGCACCACCACCCTACGCTTGGCCTAGATAAACTACTCCTTTTGTATAGAGGGTTGAGTCTTAACCAGGAAGGCACCCCCTCTCACACTCAGCGCACAAATTGAGCCCTGACGCCCAACAGAACAGGAATGTCCCCTGATGAATTACAATGCCACTACCGTGAAGGGTTGTGTTTCTACTGCCACAAACCTGGCCACCTCACTAAGGCTTGCCCCAAGAAGAGTGGTCCCACAGTTTCCTTAGCACAAATAAACACCTCCACCCAGTCTTACAAATTTATCCAAGTCAAAGCAAAAACACTCACAACATCCCAGACTGTTGAAGCTTTCATTGATACTGGAGCATAGGAGAACTTTATTGACGCCACCCTTGCAAAGGACCTAGGACTAAAGGCCACCACTGAAGGTGTCAAAGTAATCATGGGAAACAGCTCTCACAACTTGGGATTCAGGTGCGCCTCTGAGTTGCCATTGAAAATTGGTCAGAACACCCACCCAGCGCTCACCATCATCCTGAAGGGACTTCCCCACCCCTTGATCCTAGGAGACTCCTGGTTCCAAAGACATGGCGCTATCCTAAATTTCTGTAATCAAACAGTTGCCTTGAAGGGATAAAATTTGTGTGACGTGGTGCCATTCCAGCTGGGTCCAACTATCAAAAGACTCAACACACTCCTGACCCTGAAAATGAAACCCACAGTGGGGATCCTACCTGCCTCTTTAGAGAAGTGTAACCATATCTTCAGCGAGGAAGAAGCAACCCATCTCCCTAACTACTCAATCTACGACCACGCTATAGACCTGTTATCAGGAACCCAACCACATCACGGTCCAATCTACAGCTGCAATCATTGTGAACAAGTAGCCCTGAAGACATAACTAGAGGACATGACAAAAAAAGGGTTCATCCAGGTGTCAAAGGCCCCTTGATTGTCACCCATGCTTTTTGTAGAGAAGAAAGATGGTGGAATGCCCCCCTGCGTGAACTACCAGAAACTGAACATATTACAGTAAAGAACTGCTATCCCATTCCCAACGCTGACAATCTTTGTGACGTATTGACTGGAGCCCAGGTGTACTCAAAAATTGATCTGAGAGACACCTTCAACCATATCAGAATCAAAGAAGGATACAAATACAAGACGGCTTTCAAAACCAGATATGGGTTGTAAAAATACCTAGTTTTGCTGTTTGGCTTGTACAATGCCCCCAGTACTTTCCAAAGGATGATCAACTCTGTCCTAGGCAAGTATCTCAACCAATTCTGTGTTGCATATATGGACAACATACTCATATATAGCAAGTCACATGAGGAACACCTCCAACACCTTGACTGTATACTGGAGAAACTCTCACAGGCCAAATTACATGCCAAGCTGAAGAAATGTGAATTCTTTCAGTCCAAGGTTGAATTCCTGGGATATGTGGTGAAGACTGGTGGGTTTGCCATGGCGCAGGACAAAGTGGAAGCAGTGACAGCCTGGCCAGTACCCAAATGCATAAAGGATGTGAGAATTTTTTTGGGCCTGGCAAATTATTGCAGGGATTTCATCCAAAAAATTTCTCAAATTACATTGCCCCTGACCCTTATTTGCTCTGACAAGATCCAGTTGATCTGGACTGAGGAGTGCACCTCTTTGTTTGAGGCCCTAAAATTTGTGTTCACCTCTGATCCTGTCCTGACAATGTCAGACCCATCTAACCTTTTGTGCTGGAGACAAATGTGTCTGACTTTGCGGTAGTTGGGGTCCTTCTTCAGTAAGGAGGAGATGGTATTCTATATCCTGTATCATATTACTCCAAGAAAATGCTACCAGCTTAAGGGAGCTACCCAATATACAACAAGGAGATGCTAGATATAATGAAGACATTGAAGTATTGGCACAGGCACTTGTGCGGTGCTGAACACCTGGTAAAGGTTCTGACAGACCACAAGAACTTAGTTTACTTCTTCAAACCACGCCAGCTGAACCAACAACAAGCAATAGGGCCTTAGAACTGACCAACTACACCTTGACCATAGACTACAAGCTAGGAAAGGTGAATGTGGTACCAGACGCCTTGAGCAGGAGAGCCAACCTGATTCCCTCCTCCACATAAATCAAGGACTGCAACACCCATACACTACTAGATCCCGCCAGCCTAGGAATATAACTGAATTACTTGAAGATTGCTGCCAGCAAACCTGACATGATAAGAGCCCAGAAACAAGACACTTATTCAACCAAACTAGTTGAAGCCCTGACAAAGGACCCAGATTGCCATCACTCAAATAAAGGATACTCCCTATAAGGTGCTACCCTGCTGCTTCATAACAGAATCTACATACCCAAAGGCCCAACCCAAACAAACATATTGATTAACCACCACAATTCAGAGATGGTCAGCCACCCTGGTAGACACAAATCCCTCTTAAGCATCAAGCAGAACTACGCATGGCCAGGCATGGACAAGGAAGTAGCTGCCTACATCAATGATTGAAAAACCTGCAGAAGAACCAAGACGCGTCACTCAAAGCCAGAAGGACTACTGAGACCTCTGGACATCCCCACTGGACCCTGTAAGTTAGTATCAATGGACTACATAGTAGAGCTCCCCCCTTCAAAATCCTTTGATGCAATCCTAGTCATGGTTGACCAATTCACAAAGATGGTGTACTTCATTCCAGCCACTACCCACTGCATGGCAGCTGAGATTGCCAGACACTTCCACAACTGCATCTTGACACAATACAGCACTCCAGAAGAAATCACCACTAATTTAGGACCCTAGTTCACTTCCCACTACTGGGCCCAAGTGATTAAAGACCTTGGATTAAAACGTTTTGTGTCAACCTCCTACCACCCACAGACAGACAGACAAACTGAATGGGTCAACCAAATCTTGGAACAATACATCAAATGCTACACCAACGCAGACCAAGACAACTGGGCAGAGATGCTACCCATGGCGCAATACGCCTATAATAGCAAAGACCATGCATCCACAGACATGTCCCCCTTCAAGGCCAACTACAGGTTTTATCCATCATGGTACCCTAGCATTGGCAGCAAGCAACAGAATACAGCAGGATAAACCTGGATTGAACAAACACATACCACCCAATAAACCTGCCTAAGGAACCTGACCTGCGCCGTTAAGACCTATAAGGCGTTTGCTGACAAGAAAAGAGTCCCCAGGAAAACCCTGGAGATTGGCAATGAAGTTTACCTTGACTCACAGAACATCCCCCTACATGTACCCAGTAGGAAGCTAGCTCACTGCCTCTGCGGCCCTTACAAAATTACAAAGCAAATAGGAGAAGTGGCATAAAAATTAGAATTGCCACCTACTTGGAAAATCCATAATGTCTTCCACTGATCATTACTATTCAAGAAAAAAGGAACCTCCCTTCCCCACCAGAAGATCAAGACTGACCCCCCGCCCATCCAGGAGGGATGCACAACCAAATATAAAGTGGAGTACATCCATGGACACCACCTCCACTACAAGACCCCACAGTACTACATCAAATGGGTAGGTTACCCCCCCCCCAAAGAAAGCACCTGGGAACCTGTCTCCAACCTGGCTAACGCACATGGAGCCATACAGAAATACTTTTACAAGAGAGCTGAGAAGGGGGAGGGCAACAGGAGAGAAGGGGATGATGTCACAAGTGATAAACTCCTATTGACCTTGCTTAATGGAAAGCCTCAACCACAGGATTCAAAACCTGACACCCTGCAGGCCGCCAGCCTGCAGATTTTTGGGTTTGAATCAGAGCAGGATTTGACTTCAGAAAATCCTCTAAGGCTTGATGAGTCAAAATCTCCCACATTGACGCTCCCCACACTGAAGGTTCCTGTCAACTCAACCAATCAGCGGGCGGGCCTAGCCATAGACCCCAAAATAACTTGGGCCATCACAGAAGGGGAAACAAAGAAACTTCCTATAGAACTATGGCCACCCAGAGATGACCAATCCCATGACCCAATAAGGAAACTCAAGTATTCTCAGTTTGAACCAGCCAATGAAATAACTCCCGCAATGAATGCCACCAAGGACTGGAAAAACCTGGTAAACAGTAACACCTGGGCCAAAGAAATTAGTAAAAAATTTCCCATGACAGATGGATATACTTATACCCTGGACTACCAGGAAGTTGCTCATTGCTATTCTTGCAATAAAGTGACATGAACCTTTGGTTCAACCAGCTTATTCCATATTTGATATTAGTTCTATTTCATTTACAGTCTACCTCCCGCGGTTCTGAACCTCACACCCAATAACCCCAAGAAATTGCAGACCAGCTGCCCAATCTTTATTGTCCACCAAAGCTCCCTACAGCCCAGTAAATTTCACCGAGTACCCCCCCCCAACCCTGTGTATTTGGAGTTCACCCTAGAGGAAATCCTAATATACAACCCTGAGGCAAGAACTAGAGAGACCAATACTGTTTACAGGGAAGACCACAAAATCACTATACCTCCCCTTCTATTCTGCAACAAGTACAACCATCTGCCGTGTATTTGATCCCAATGACTCTGCCTCTCACCCTGCAGCCCAACCACCCGCAAGAATCTGTTGCTACCAATGAATCCACTTCCACCCAGATATTTGGAGTGATGTACATCACTCTTACTGGCTTGATAGATTCTATGGTACCTGTCAGCAGACCTTGGGCTCTCCTGGGCAAATCATTATCCTATATTATAAAGTTAGCTCCAATCTTGTGGTGGGCCCTCCCTGCTGGGCCCACAGGCCGTCCGCCCGCAAGTTCCCAGGAACCCCCTGCAGGCTGGATCCCTGACAATATATGTCAATTCACTATGCCCTTCCATACTTTGCCGGTAGCTTTGGACAAGATAACATCCACACCAAGGCCTTTGGTTAGTCCATGATGGTGTATTCAATTGCCGGTGCCCTGACAGGTTTCCAGCTATCTGAATTGCTCCCCTGCATGGCCAAGTTGATACCTTACCTTCCTGGATATTGTTGCTGTGTTTCAATTTCTGAAGGGGAATATATGTAAAGTTTCAAATGGAAGCATTGTTTAGAAATATAACTCTTATTCACTACATTATTTTTGTTGACTTGTTAGCATGATTTCCATACTCCCTGGTTTCACTTATGGAAAATCCACTGGATGCCAAACAGGTGGCCCTGGATCTTGGAGAGAGTGAAGCCTTCTCCTCTAAGATCTGTTTAGGAAAAATTGGATCCCCAAGCCAGAGAGATCCATGATTCCTGAAGGATCTGATTTGGATACCTAGATTCAGGCAGAGGCTGTAAACAGAGCAGATGAGAACTGCAATGATTACTGTATTCACTGTAATTGTTGCAGTCCGGATCCACTGATTCTGGAGCTTGGATCCCTGCAGTTAGGGGAACCTGGATTTTCAACAAATAGTTTAAAAAAGAAGGGCAACCCCTCAGCTTTATGGGGCAACAGCGCCCATGTCAACAATAATAATGTCAACAGTGGCCATGTTGACACTTTGTTGACATGGCCACTGTTGACTCAAAACTCTAAATCTCCTATGTTTTTTGCTAGTTGCGCTAGCTTAATTCTTTTTTTAAAAGCGTTCAGGGGTGCAAACCCAGAAAACACAACAAAGTTGTGGCCATCTCAACACACTTTAATACTAAACTTAATAAAAAACTCAATTTAACCAGATTTTTCTTTTACTTTTACTAATAAAAATTAGTTTAATTTTTTTATTTGTTTTCACGACGTAAAAGTGTCAATGTCGACACTTTTTAAGCATAACTTATTTTTAATAACAAAACTGAAGCATCTACAGTAAAAAAAATAAGTGTGCATTTAAAAATATATTTTTATTGAATTATTATATTGAAAAAGACAGTGCACATACATTTGATTGTTGAAAGGTTCATGTTATAAATATACATGTGACACTTATTACGGCTTTGATATATTAAGTGGATTGGTGGCTAAAGGTGATCCAATAATTTAAGTGTGAGTTACTATGTAAGTTACTATAGAATTTATTATTAAAAATAATGTTGACACTTGTAAATGTTGTTTATTTTCTTGTGATCATCCCCTGGGGTGGAGTTAAGAAAATTAGAGTGGCGCAATTAAGCCTAGATTAATATGCCACCTCATATAAAGAATATCATAAGTGACGTTGTTGACACTTTACCCTTTTCAATACTGAAAACAACTTTCTTCACAACTTCACATATACACAATGGTAAAATACCATATTAAATTACCCAAATATAATTTTTAATAAAAGAAAAAAGAACCTTGATACTTTTTTTACTTATTTTTATATGTTTTCTTTTAATTTTTATATGTGAACAAAAACACACAGAAAACAGTTAATTTTTGCTAGCTGGCTTAAATTTATTTAAGTGTACTATGAAAAAAACATAGTAAATTTTTAAAAAAAATGTTGACAGTGACAATGTTGTCAAAAATAATGTTTACAATTTTTGTAATTGACAGTGAGAATTCAGCTTTTTTTACAAATTGTCACTCATAATATCAACGCTTTTCAGTTCTCACATATAAACTTTATGTTTTACATAATAAAACTTCTCATTTTTTGATATGTTGTATTTTTGACTTTGCTCTTTCATATTTTTTAATTTTTAAAATAAAATCTATATCTAAATATAATGCTTTCACATAAATATCTTAACTTTTAATTTATTTATTTAAAACTATAATAAAATAAAACCTATACAAGTATTTTTTAACTTTTACATGCCAATAAAAGTCATCTAAGATTTACTTTTTGTATATTATGCTTTTTAAGTTGTTTTGTTTGTTTTTTACATGCATTGCTTTATTTTAAACCATTTTAACTATTATTTTAGGACAAGAACACTTCCAAATAGCCCAAAAGAACCAAGCGTCCCACTAAGCCAACCAAATCTATCAAGAAAAAGCCTGTCTCATCAAAGAAGGCCACCCCCAAACCATCCTCCAAACCATCCCCAAAGCCCTCCCCTGAGCCCTCTCCTGAGAAGAGCCCTGCTCACTTCACTGGGGGAGAGAAAACTGATGGCTCTCTTACAGAGCACAGTTTCTACAACTTGGCTTCTGATGAGGAGCCAACCAAGAAGAAGCGGCAAGGCAAAAAAACCCCTCCCAAAGATAAGTCTCCTGCACATGAGGAGCACCACAATAAGCCCCCTTCTTCTTCCCCATCCCCGCCAAACTCCCCCCTTCAAGATCATCTGGGGATGATTCAAAGCCCGCCTCAATTACTTCCCTGGCTTCCGCCATGCTCCTGCTGGCCCTTGAGACCCTCTGTTGGCCCACAACATCTGCAACATTGACGGCAAATTTAAGGTTCCCTCTTTCTTGCCCAAATACTTCCCAATCATGAGTGTAAAGGGTGGGCTGGCCATGGAGGCCAATGGGTATATCTTCAGCTGCAACAATGCCAACTGGGGCTTCAAGAGCCGGCATTACACCTGTGAGAACCGCTCCTGCCAGTGCTCCTGCCAGTGCGGCTCAACACTGAGCGCTGGGACCTGGTCAAAACCATCAAGGGCGAGCATACCTGCATCATGCCCAACACCACCATAGTCCGCCTTTAACAAGTGATATCTGGTGCAGGTGATGCCCACCTCCAAAGATCTTTCTGCCACCCAGCTGGCTATGCTTGCTTGCAAGTACCTGTCCCCTACCAACCTCAAGAGGGTCCCTACCCACACCCAGTTAGTCAAGTTTGTGAGTGATAGGCGTCAAACCTCCAATCCCCTGGCCAAGAGTGCCACCAGTATCAAGGACCTTATTCTCACAGATGCCCTCAAGAAGACGGAGGATGGTGAGATGTTCCTGCTCCATGACAATGGGCAGGAAGTGAAGAATAGGATTATAGCCTACACCACAACCCAAAACCTGGAGCAGCTGAACACTGCTACCACCTGGCTGTGCGACAGCACATTTGCTACTGCCCCTCTCTCTTCAAGCAGCTTTGGGTCCTGCATGGGCAGTTTAATGACCAGGTCATCCCCCTTGTGTTTTTTCTCCTTCCTGGTGCCAAGACTGAAGTCTACACCAGAGCCTTCAAGATTGTCCAGGATGCTTTGAGCTCCCTTCCCACCAACCAGCTCCCCCCTCTCACCCACACCATGAGGGCAGATCCCTCCCCCACTGAGAAGGATGAGGCAACCATAGCCGCCAAGCAGCTAGCTCATGCGCGCTCACTTGGCCCAAAGGTTATCATAATGGACTTTGAGCAGGCTCAGTTCAGAGCCTTCCAGGCCACCTTCAATGGAGAAGTCCAGGGCTGCTTCTTCCATTTTAGGCAGGCTCTTGTCAAGAATCTCAAGAATGAGAAGGACTTTTTTGACAAGTATCTTAACAATGGTAAGGGGAAGTGCCGCTTTGCCCTGACTCAGTTTGCTGCCTTAGCTTTTGTGCGCCTGGAGCATACTGGGATTGGCTTTGAGGCCCTCCTGGAGGATGCTTACATGAAAAAGCACTCCACCATCTTCAAAGGCTACCTGGATTACTTTGAGCGCCAATGGGTGAGCAAAAAGATAACTGCCCAGAGAGGTAAGAGCGGGGCCACTGCCCCTTGGAACTGTCAAGGCGCCTGCCTCAAGAGGGAGATGAAGACCACCTCTAGCCTTGAGGTTTGGCATAAGCACCTGAAGGTGAAGTTTGGGACCAACCCCAAATATAACAAGTTCTTCTCCAAGCTACAAGAGGAGCAGGCCCGGACTGTCTCCAAGTTCTGCAACCTGGCCAACTGGGTGGCCCCCAAGAAGAGGAAGTCCAAGGAGCAAGACTACCAGGAGGACGTGCAGAAGGTGGTCAAGAAAAAGTATAAGGTGGCGGAAATCAAAAAATACCTTGAAGATGTCGCCACTGCTCTTGCTGGTGGCTTTAATTAGCCAAATAAACTTTGCTTTGCTTTGCCTATATATTTTTTACTTTTAAACTTTTAATTTTTTTGGATAGTAATAATCTTTTTAAGAAATAAATGGTAAGTTTCAGATACAGTTTCAATGTGGTTTTGTAAGAAATATCTTATATTTTGTTAATTTATCTTTAAGCTATGAGAAATTTTCAGTTATGCTTATATAAAGTATAATAAATTAAATATAGATTTTTTATATTTTGTAGTTATTATGATATATAAAATATCTTTATTTTTGGTTCTTTGGAATTTTAATTTTTATGGGAATAAAAAATAATTTTTTAATAAAGAGTGTGTTTTACATAGTAAATTGAAAAAAAAGTTGCTTATATCTCCTTATTCTTATTACTTATGGTATTTTTTTATTGCATTTTTGAACTCTCTGGGGTTATTTTAGTATAATAATGTTGCAACTAAACCAATGAGGATTCAGTATTTGGGGATTGGGGAAGACAACAGTCCAATAGGAAGGACATAATAATAAGAATAAGGTCTCGTTTATTGTAGAATATTGTGAGCAATATACTATATGGAAAAAGTCACAAGGCCACAAGGGGGTGGCATAGTGAAAAGTTCCATGTAAGGTTTGGAGCTGAGGAATAACTCATGCAGGAATCAGCAAGTCAAATTGGCAGTGCTCCAAATTGGGATGAAGTACCCGCCATTCGATATTGCCATCAGATTAATTCATAACGTTAGATACGTCAAGGGGCGGCTCATCAAGCACCCCCTGTGTATTGTAAGATATGTTAGCAGGCAAGTCTGGAAACTTGGTTGCAACAATAATGTATTTTAAAATAATTTTTTTATATTAAAAATGTTCAGGGTAAAGTGTTTCATTAATTAAAAAAGTGTCGACATCCAGGAAATGATATTTAGTAAAACCAGGTCGTCACTTTACTATAGTGTTGACATTTTTAGTGTTGACATGGGCTCTGTTGCCTTTTATGGTGCCAACCAGTTGGCATCCAGGGAAATGTTCAGGCTGAGACCAAGGGGTGAGGCAAGAAAGATAATAGATTGATAAAGATTTGAATCCACTTTTGATACCAAACTTTATGTGTCATTCTTATTCAATAAATCAAGTTACTGTAAATTCAGAACCTAAAGGTAAAAATGTAGGATTGTCAAATTCTTTTGCATGAACTCACCAACTTAATGGAGTAATTTTCATCCCAGAACAACTTACTTTTTTATATAAAAGGATGAAAAATATTCCAGTAAGTTGGCAAGTTTATGCAAAAGAATTTGACAATCCTGCATTTTTACCTTTAGGTTCTGAATTTACAGTACATAGACCCACTTGGCCTAGGGCTGCATTCAAAAGATCTGGAATCGATCTTGTGTCGGTGGTAGGGCGGGGCGGATTAAACCCGCGCTGATTACAGTAAATACCTAACTGGCACGCCTCATCTGTCACATTTTTGGATTTTGGATCCCCCTTGCCTAGGGGATCCAATTTTTTTAAAAACATTCAGAGTTGGCTTTCTTTTTCCTGGACGAGCCAGATTTAATATAATTTTTAATAAATTTTTATCTGTGACTAAAATCAAGTTCTTATCTTTTTTATTTAAAAGTTCGAAAGAAAAAATATAATTCTTGTTAAAAAATCTAAAAATACATCCTTCTGTGGATATGTACGGCTATAATTCTCGAAAAACATAGCCATGACGATTTTCTGGAATCGTTTCCAGATCTGAGACGGATGGCTGCTTTATAAAAAACAGCCATCGTTTCAGATCCGCTGCAGCTCAAGCCAGTGGCTAAAATAAGGCTTCAAATTCAGAAAAATATTGGTAGCTCATTTTTTCCAGATCCGACGCAGCCCTAGCCACAACCCTAACCCAGCCCATAGGAAACTTTGTTTCATCATTTCTGCGTATTGGGTGAACCCCAAAGTTCTAGCATTTGGCACTTCCTGGTGTATTCTTTGTTCATCCAAGTTGGAGAAGGATAGCCAGTGCTTGGCTTAGGCTGGAATACATTAAGCTTACCATGGAACATAATAGAATATAAGCTTTTAGTGTAGACCATCAATACAATATGCAAACCACCCCAAAAAAGAACAAGTATAATGATGTTTATTTACACTAATGCGAGAAAGATGGGACTATTAATTACTTGCAGCACTGGCCAGAGGGATAAAGAAGGTTAGCTTCATAGATCATTGCGCCGAGAGTCCACCCGACATCTGCACCGCGAACCGATGAGGCGAACCTTATGGTGCGGTCAAGTGGGAGACCGTAGCCAGTTTCTAACATGTTGACAATGTAGGCCGCCATGAAGCAATAATTGTTAAAGTCGGAGTCGTCAGAGTGCTTAGAGAACTTCTCGGTATATGCATCGATATCCAGGTTGGAGCAAACTTCTTCGGCGTGGTCACGCAGGCGCCTTATTGAAGAGCGGCCATGGCATTTAAACCATTTGGCAACCTTGAACATACCAGCAATCCCAACCACCTCCATATTCTCTGGGATGATGGGCTGGTACACACCGTTGATGGCACAAGAGGAAGTTGGGCAGAAGGGATCTTTTAAAGTCAAATGCTCAGTCTTGGATATACAGGACTTGAAGTCTCCAGAACCCACAAACTCAAGCCCTGAAGGAGAAACCCCACGAAACCCGCGTACAAAACAAGGATCCTCGGGGAGTTCAACATCAGATGCCTTCAGATGCCTGACTTGATAGCGCTCCCTAGCCTCGTTCCGGCCAAATCTAAGGTAGGAGTGAGTGTACACAACTCGAGAGGTTCCGTTCAGATTGATGGGGAAAGCGTTCTCCATTGGCACCTGAGGTGTCTCAAAGGTGATCTGACAAGAAGCTCCACCCATATCTACCATACCAACACTTGGTTTATCCTTGGTACCAAGTACTCCTGCCAAATAGTTGACAGTAAGCCAGCCAAAGACGCCTTCATATTCGCCAGGAATAATCTGTACCCCGAATTTAGGGTCGTACAAGAAGGGAGACTCACTGAATACCTTGCGCACCTGAGAAAGGATAGCGTTGGCTTTGAAATGAGGAAGGAGACGCATGCCAGCAGTGGCTTTGAGAAAGATGGGGGTGTTTGCAAGCTTTTCTTTGGGGATAAACTGGATGGCTTCAGTCAAAAAGTCTTCCAAATAGCCCGGCACTAGCTCGGGTGCAATTTCGGCTAGTCCTCCTTTCTTCTTGAGTTTAAACTGTTTATCTTTCTTTGGCCCAGAGGTGAAGTAGGAGGGTCTAATGTACGGGGAATCGTGGCAGCTGGAAGGTGTATCCCATTCATAAACAAATATTCTCCTGGTATGGAATTAATACTCGATCTTTTACAAAAAAAACTTAAATACTTACGTTCCAGTGCTGCCAGCATCCATAATGATACCATAGTTAGGGTTTCCTGCTGCTAATGGCCAAGGTTGGATGTTGCCCCATAAATCTGCATTCTCCTTTTCCTCCTGTGAAGGTTGTGGGGAGTGGATGGATTCGGGTAGCCAATTCCCTTTGGCAAATTCCTGAGGGGAGGGACGGCCGTGGGTTGAAAAGTAAGCTTGCTTTCTGGGCTCCCAAGCTTTTAGACCATGCGGGGAAAGGACTCTGTTGTATGTGTTGCCACCGCGCCAGACCGCGGAGGCAGAAGCGGCTCCAAGAAAGATGGAGATGAAATTGCTGGGGAAAAACATTGTTAAAGTGGATTTAGGATATAAGTCTATAGGTAGTGTCTATTTATGAAGCAGTTTACTAAGGCGAGTTAGGATCAAAGTTGCATGAGGAGTATTTTCATCACTTGATGCCAATGTATAATTTTATTCACCTCAGCTGTTGATACAGTGATTTCCTGGGGATTGCTACTACAGAATATTAACTAATTTAATGGAAGGTTTGATTAATGAAACCTGCACCAATTAAAGTTACATCATCTGAGCGCGATTTGCTTTGGGATAACCACTCCATAGTTCTAATCCCATCTTGCTTTGGGGTGCGCTTTAGTTTAGCATTTATATTCGGCAGGTGAAGATTGGTGAGCCCACTTGGAGAAATGTATTCCACCAGTTAAAAGCCCTACTATATTTAAAAACAAGGATGGATAATAAAATCTACTTGTAAATAGTTGTCAGTTCAAACGACCTGCCCCCTTTAGAAACATGAAACGTTCAGCGATCCCAGAGTGATTCTTGTGATTGATGTCGGTGGCAAAGCTCTGGCCTTGGCTGGGTGCAAGGACCAACAGCAGATGGGAATTGCAACAGCAGGACGTTGGTGTCATTGGCAGCATTTTAGTGGCTTCATCAGGCCAGGCAAAGCAATCATGGCTCTAACTGTCCCGGAATATTTTCCTGCACAACCCGGCAAGCCGACGGCATCCCTAAACGTGTCACCTGACCAAGTAGAGTAGTGGTTGAATATGTTCCCGACTCAAGTTTAAGCCCACCTTCAAACTCACTTTGAGCGGCTTAAAGGAGACACCATCTGAATTGCATGTGATTCCTAGTCATGCTTTTTGATTTAATCTAAGATTAATTTTAATATTTATTCTGTGGTGCAAGTAATCAAGAGCTCCGTTCCAAAATACCATCGCATCAAAGTGCACAACGACAAATGCGGTTTGAAGGAACCCCAAACATTTATTACGTCGCATCATTTTCCTCTGCAGCCATGACTCCTATTCATATCACCACCCTGCTTCACCATCCCTGAACAAACATTATATTGTTCCGGGAGCCAGTAAACATTGGGGATATCTCCAAACTAATTCATCCAATACCACCATTTCCATTGTCCATCTTTATAGGGATTTCCCTAATGACAATCATGATTTATTTGGCTCCATCCACCTCGATCAAGGTTCATTACTCAAGCATCAAGTGGTGCAAAAGAAGCCAACTGGCATAAAGGTAGTGCCTTTTAATAACAAAAGCAAAACACTACCTTGAGCTAAAGCCATTGCTCAAGCCCTCCAATCTGCATCGAACGATGCTAATGTATAAACCTGCATGAAACACGTGCCTTCATTATTGACGAGGAAAGTTTCAAGCTTTTAAGAGCGAAGCCGGAATTAACATTACCTGACTTTCGAGACTGGAGTTCAACCAAATGGTTTCATATGTTTCCAGGGGTGACTAGGTTTGCCAATAAATATGTACTGTAGATTTAGAACCTGCTGGGCAAGATGTGAGATTGTCAAATCTTACATGATCCACAATATGATTTGACCTTTTTGCAATTAGTTTATTTTTTTGCATTTTATTTAAATGCTGCAACTGAGATTGTCACCTCGTCTGACAATGTATCTCACAATACACAGGGAGCGCCCAATGAGTCTCCCCATGACATGTCTAACAATATTCCACACAGTTCAAACCTTGAGTTACAGGCAATATCTCCTTATAAGGAGCAAAGTCAATACCAACAAAAATCCCTTGCCCAGGTATTCAAAGCCAAAACCCTATTTTGATCGTGTCACCTGTGTGTGGCCTGTGGCTATCCCTCCTAATACATCACCATCCATTTCTTAATAAAGACTTCATCTTATTCCAAGTTATATGTCCTTTCCCTAGACGGTTGTTGTCTTCATTCCAAATGCTGGACTACAATCAATTCAGTTGCAACCTAGATAAAACAAGGTGGGGGATCTTATAGACGCATGTCAAGCTTCAAGCTGTGGCTGTACAGTAGTTTTATAACCTCTTGAGATAAACAAAACCAACCCAGTCTAGAACAAAATATAAATCAAGGAATTTTTATTGGATTATAATAGATTCCAATCCACTTCAATTTTTTTTAGGCTGAGCTGATTTCGTTTATCTCAGCAGGTTATAAAACTCCTGCATATCACAAAAACTCAAAAAGCACATCTCTCTTACAGAAACAGCAGCATCCAGCCAAAGGCACAGCCCTCTCAAGGGTTTACTGCCAGCCAACTGCCTCCCACCTCTCAAGCCATATATATTGGCTCAAATCCCCACCAGAAGTCAAAATAAAGTTCAGCCACCAAATATACCCCCACTGGACTCATCAGAAACATTGAGGCTATATACACCTCCATCTTCTACCCAGTTGTAACACCACCTCATAAACTGGATCCCAGAGTTGCCAGTTCATGTTGCAGAGAATCTGGTACTTTCTATGAGCCATTGGTCACAACAAAAGAGCCAGCTGTGCCAGTTGTTCATGCCACTAATGACAGAAATATTGCATGCAAGAAATATGCTTTCTTCTACACAGCAGTACCTATAATGTGTGTTGACTCTGATACTGTGGATGTTGCAGTACCCGCCAAGGGTGAGTGCTGGCTTTTAGACGCTGAGGGCAAAGCAGCCATCTGATGCATTTACAGTAGGATGCCTCTCAACATTACTGTACCACAATTTGGCACTGCTATAAAGTAAACCACTTGGCTCAATAGTTTATATGGAGATACCTGCCAGATTCCCAAACTTCCCAAAGGCAAACCATTTCCCTAAGCTCCTCCAGCCTGAGAATAAGGGTGTAATTAACCAATACTTGTCCAGAGATAGACACTTGGGTTCTGTGTCTCTCAGATCAATTTCAATGACCAAATTGGCCTCTCTCTCCACCAAATGCTTGCATATAAAGCTATGTATGATCTGGGCGTCTCAAGAGATGTATTTGGGTGTCTTCATGTATAACCAAAACAGCAAGAAGGATATCAAAGATTGGTACACTTACACTAATACATATCTTGCTCTAAAGGAGACCAGAAACACTCAGTTTTTACATTGATTGGCCCGTGCTTTACTCTTTGCTTAGCTTAAAACATGGATAGGTTGAGAAGGGATCCAAAGGCAGTGGATCACACTGTCCCTCTTTCAGATCCCAGACTGATTCCATGATAGCAGTATTTGGCCTGGGTGGTTTGTATTGATACCAGATAGTTGAAGGTCTGCACAATAGCAGGGCCTTCCTCAATTTTCTCCAGATTGTCAAGGGACATATCTGGATCAGCTATTTTGGCACACCTGTGAGAGAGGGGAGCTAAACTTAATAAGCTCAGCTCCCATCCTGGGGGAGTAAACCACCAGGAGGCCATACAGTGCAGGACTGGATGGCCGCTCAAACGTGTAGCCATAAGGACAAGGTATGAACAAACAGGAACATAGGCATCCAATCCCATCAGCAACATGCCAGTGAGTAACCAGGGGATGTGCTTGAGAGTGTACTCTGGAACTAGTGGCAAGTTGTGGTAGGGAGGGATAACATCTACTCCCATGAGGTCAAGACTCATAATCTCTTTCTCCAGTTGGGTGTTGGAAACCCCAGTACTTGAAGGAAATTTCAAGTTGCTGCAGGTTAGACTTTGTACTGTCAAGGATATGGATGTACAAGTATTCTGGCTACTGCCAACTCACTTAACATCCAGTCATTGCTCAATTTGGTGCCCTTCCAATATACAGTTCAACATACTGGAAATGGCAACCAAGCAATATCACATGACTTTCCAAGTATCCAGTGGCTCAAACTCATCTCACATATGACCAATCCCTAGGTTTGATCCAACTAAATCTCTGCCACAGCTAAAGCTATATAAATCTAAAGTATTATCCAATAAAATATACTTCTCTTCTTTCTCAATTCCATATTTGAAGCTTTCTCAAAAGGAGCTTCTCATCACTGGTAGCAGCTACGGGTTTTTACCACACCCATGGAAAAGAAAATGACTGACCAAAACCTGCCCACCTTTGCTCACGTACTCAACCAGACCACATCCCAGGAGACCTGGAAGACGTACTTCTGTGCCCACAACATTGATGAAGATATACCTAGTAGATGCACCGTATTTGAAGGTCTGGTCATGCCCAAAGCATGTGCCAAGATAATTCAATACAGTCACTCTCTTCAACCACAAAAAAACACACAACCACCTATCACAGGTGAAGTTACCAACACCAAATACATTGGTATCAACAAGTTCTTTGGTAAAAACAAAGAAAACATCATCAACTGGCTAGACCACTCAGCCGCTAAACTCTGCACCAGCCACATCCCCCACAAAAATGGGTCCAGGAAGCCAGCAAGCGCCTATACAAGGCTGCAGCTAACTGGTTTGCCACCTGGGTTGGCTCACAAACTGACGACATGCTTGACAACTGGGAAGAGTTCAAATTGGACATCACTCATAACTTCCACGTCACTGAGTCCCTTCAAGACATTGCAATACATCTCAGTGATCTTCCTCAGAAGACCATCATCACGGCTTATGCCAATAAATTTGAGGAAATACACCACAAAATCCAAAACCCAGCACAAGCCGACAATGTACACATCAGAGCCTCATTAATCAATAGAATGAAACCCTCTGTTGCTACCCTCATCTGTCCAGAGGCCAACACCTCCAAGCCTGCACTCATTGCAGAAGCCAAGCATGCGGAAAAATGCACAAACATGGAATATGCTGCACACAATGGCAACCGCTCCGCAAACGGCAATGGCATAGAAACATCCAATGGCAAAAAACGCCAAAACACCAATCATAGCAACGGCAACTCCAATTGTAACAATAGCAATTGCAGCCAAAGCTCAAACCTCTCCTATCCCAAGAAAGAGGACACCACCAAAGTAAACAATGCTGAAACAGCAACCCACTATGAATCTGATCCCACATTCTCTGACCTCAAAGGTCTCAAAACAGAGGAACAGGGAAAAGAAGAGGGGGAACAGGCTTAAGTGCCCCTGTCTCCCCCCAACTTGACAAGAAACTGTACCAAGGCACAAACTTTGCTGCTCGCATCCCACATGTCCCGCAATCCTCCATTTTATGAACACAAAAATTAAAGATTGCTCACAACTTCTTGTCTACCCATGCAATTATAAATCACATACATATAAAATTTTATTTGACTCTGGTGCACAAAACACCATGGTTAGTAAACCATTTGTAACCAAGTACAAAATACCAGTTTTCAAATCCAACTTCAAATACACCAGAATGGCAGACAAATCAAAGGTCCTACTTGAAGGCAAAACAACTCCCTTCAGAATTGACCACCAAGGTATACAAACGTCTATTAAAGGACTTGTCATGAACAACATAAACTACAACGTTGTAGCAGGCATGAACTGGTTCACCCAAGTGAACCCCAGAATATGTTAGAAAAAAACCATGACCATCAAACACAACAGAGTCAATTTCAATATCCTCAAATAACCCAACAACCTCATTCTAAGAGACACAGTATTTGTCCAGGTCATAAACCAATACAACTCAGAATGTCTAACCAAATACAGTACCCTCTACATAATGAGGTACACCAAATTCAATAATATACAAACAACCAAAGTCCAATGCCCAGAACTTGCGGCACTCCTAAATAAATACACTCATGTATTCAAGGAAGATCTCACAGAATTACCACCCAAACAGTAGGTCAAACATGACATTAACCTATGCAAAACCATGCCCAAACCTGCACCCCTCTACAGACTCTCCCCCATGGAGACCCAAACTCTCAAGACCCGTATTGAGGACAACCTAGCCAAAGGATTCATTCACCCGTCTGAATCCCCGTGAGGGCAGCAGTGTTCTTTTTGAAGAAAAAGAAAGGCACTCTTTGCCTAGTAACTGACTACAGAGCACTAAATGCAAGCACAATAAAGAGTAAACACCCTCTTCTACTTATAGATGATCTGTTTGCAAGGCTCTCTGGTGCCAAATTCTTTTGCAAAATTGACCTTACCTCAGGATATAAGCAATTCAAAGTAAAAGAAAAAGACATATCAAAGACTGTGTTCTGTACAAAATTTGGTTTTTTTAAATGTAGGGTAATGAACTTTGGGATGACCAACGCTCCCGCAACGTTTTTCACTATGATGAACCAAGCGCAAAACAGCCTCTCAAATACATTATGCTACATTGATGATATAATTATATTCTCAAAAACAAAAGAGGAACACCTCACACATGTTTGCAAGACACTCAATTGACTTGCAAAGCACAAACTCTACGCCAAGCCTAGTAAGTGCCAATTTATGGAAAAGGAACTCTTGTTCTTGGGCCACATTGTCTCTGAAAGTGGCATCAAAGCAGATTCAGACAAAATAAAAGCCATAAACAGCATGCATTTCCCACCTCTGTTAAAAAAGTTAGATGCTTTCTTGAAATGGTAGCTTACCTAAGGAAATACATCAAAGACTGCGGAAAGCTCACTGCACTAATCAATGACCTAACCAAGGGTAATGCCAAAAAGAAATTCATCTGGACACCAGAATGTGACAATAATTTCCAACTATTAAAACAAGCTTTTATTAAAGCACCAATCTTGCAATACCCTAATAACAATGGGTGCTACAAGCTCAAGTCAGATGCCAGTGACACCGCCATTGGCGCAGTCCTACACATCCACCAGCTAGGGCAGCAAGACTTCCTGCCAGTATGTTACAAAAGTAGAAAACTGATTAACACTGAGCAGAGGTACCCAATACATGGCAAGGAATTGCTAGCAATATATCACACATGCAAGAAATGGAGATGTTATCTAGAAGGACATTTAAACGTCTGAGTACTAACTGACCATAAATACTTAATCTACTTTAAAACTCAGAACGCACTTGCACAGCAACAAGCCAAATGGATGTCCCTGTTAGAGAAGCTCAATTTGGACATCCAATACAAAAAGGGGGCAGAGCTGGTCACAGCTGATGCTCTCTCTAGGCTATGTCAGCCAAGAGAGGATCATCCTGACCCCCTGGACCCTGACTGGCCAAACCTATATAATAATGAGTATAAAACCAAAGGGAAAGACCCCTCAACACATCAGCTAACCTGCAATACATTTATAAGGAACAAAAAATATTTCCATGTATCAAATGGCACTGTATACCTGTAATACCCAAGTATTGAGGGCAAAAATTTAGTAACATAAGATGGCAGATTAGGCGGCTCAAAGCTGTTCAAAGCGTAGACAATCAGATATAAGTTCATTGCCTGACAGAAGGCTTTGGCAAGTATGTTACATTGTCTTTGACTGACAGCAAGGTACAGTAGAGTAGCTGTGGGGATCACATAAGTAGCCAAGTTGGGAGTTGGTCAAGATGACGCCAGAGGTGTCCACAGATTTAAAACCATTGAGTTGAGATGAGTTGGATCATTGTACAATATCCCTTTTGGTCCCTGTGGTTCAGGACCAAACTGAGCATTGGTTGGCTGGTTGCCCCCTATCCCAAGGTAAGCTGTCAAGACAGCTATAAAGGTGATGTAGTTCATCTTCTGACTTGGGGAAAGGTAATGAGTTTAGTAAGGTTACTTGCTTAGTCTGGGTAAAGGATTGATTAATGTGATAATATTGAGAAGGATATTCACTCAATGATAGCACAAACTATCATTGAGGGGTTTGTCTTTATTTATACTAGTGGACCTGCAAGGCATGATTATTGGAAGGCATAGCATTGGGAAACCAAGATTCTGATTTGCATCTGTTATTCCTTTTTTTTGGCTTGGGTGGCTGGCAATTGAGAAGGTTTGGATGGATCCCAGTTTGCATTGGTATAGTGAAAGTTGGGCCTTCTTCATGCATCCAAATTCATTTACTGAATTTGGTGCATGATTTTCACTGTTGGAGAGCCTATCAGTCCATTCCCCATTTGGTAAGCTCCCAAATTGGGCAGCAGTTCCTCCCAAGTTTGGCTTTGGGGAAATTGCCTTTCCTGCTTTCCCAATATGGCTATTTCCCAAAGGAGTGGATGGGGACTGGCTTGCTGGCATGGGAGGGCAAAGGCTGGCAGGTGGAAGGCTGGCTCATGAGTGCCTGGTTTGAGGATGGCTTGCAGAAGGGGCTGACAAGACTGGTGGGTGCCTGTGCAGTGGCGGTGGGCATCTGCTCAATGGCGGCAAGCGTCTGCAAGTTGGCAGTGGGCAACAGCTTGGTGGTGGCAGGCTTCTGCGTGGTGGTGGTATGTACCTACTTGGTGGCAACAGGGGCCTGCACAGTGGCAGTGGACGTCTGCACGTTGACAGCAGGCAATGGCTTGGTTGCAGCAGGCTTCCACATGATGGCAATGGGGGCCCGCATAGTGGCGGTGGACGTCTGCTTGGTGGCGGCGGGCGCCTGCATGTTGACAGCGGGCAACAGCTTGGTTTTGGAAGACTTCTGCATGGTGGAAGTGTGTATCTGCTTGATGGCAGTGGATGTCTGCTCAGTGGCAGCAGGCGCCTTCACGTTGACAGCAGGTGAAAGTTTGTTGGTTACACAACTACAAGTGTCAGAAATATTCCTGAAAATACCAAATCATTAACAACAAACATGTTTCCTACATCTCACTTGCACAAAGAGTTGACACCATATTAAGACATCACTGTCTACTAGGACATACAAGGGCTAACAACCTATACCTCACATTAAAAGAGATAGTATGGTGGCCCAATCTTAAACAAGATATAATTGATGCTCTGAAAAAGTGCACAGTGTGCAAGAAATACGCCAGCACACAGGCTCCCCAGCCAACAGTTAACCCAGTACCTGATCCTGAACCATTCAAGGTTTGGGGACTGAACGTAGTGGGCCCCTTCCCAAAAACTAAGACAAATCAATGTTTCCTAATTGTAGCCATGGACTTTGCAACACAATGTCCCATCTGCTGGGCAACAAAGGACCACAAAGCAGAAAAAATAAACTGATTCATTAACA
The DNA here is from genome assembly GCA_014839935.2 of Entomophthora muscae. Classification (NCBI taxonomy): domain Eukaryota; kingdom Fungi; phylum Entomophthoromycota; class Entomophthoromycetes; order Entomophthorales; family Entomophthoraceae; genus Entomophthora; species Entomophthora muscae. The sequence goes on from QTSX02006605.1 coordinate 54,550, forward strand.
AAGCAATCATAGCTGACCACAGCACTCCAGACTACATCATAACTGATGGAGCAACAGAGTTATCAGGTCAGGTAGTAAACAACAATTTAAAATCCAAAAACATCAAACATTCTACAACCTTGCCCTACAGGCCACAGGCCAACGGCAGAGTTTAACACCTAAACAGCAGCCTTATCAGAACCCTAAAGAAAATAATGGATGGTAAATCCAAAGCCACATGGCCACTATACGTGAAACATGAATTATTAGTATCCCAGGTCTGCACCAATCAAGGGACAGACTACTCACTGTTTTAATTAACATACAGATACAAACCAGAGATAGTTACCTGCAGCAATCAACCATATGTAAAGATCCCCCAGGGAAACCCCCCACAGTAGAAAAAGTACCAAATATACATCACAAAAGCCTCAGAGCTAAAATAGAATAAACAAAAAGGCTCAAACACAAAAGATAACTCTACAGCAAAACCGCTCCCCATCAACTCCCCAGTCTGGGTCCTGGCTGGGAATAGGAAAAAGCTTGACTCAGTACACAGGGGACCAGAAAGAATCATCAAGTACAGACTGGACAGGAACACCTACCTGGTTAAGTTCCAAGGTGCCAAAAACCCTGTTGTCAAGAAATACCACAGAACCTGTCTCTGCCTTAGAAAAGGAGAACACTCAACCAGACTGGTACCAACTAGCAAACAGCTCCAGGAGCATCAGGCAGCAGTTGTCAAGACAAAGCCCCCTCCTGATGTACCAGAGTAACCCCTTAAGGGGGGTGTCAAGGATCTGGATGTACAATTATTCTGGATACTGCCAACTCACTTAACATCCAGTCATTGCCCAATTTATTTCCCTCCCAATATACAGTTCAACATACTGTAAATGACAACCAAGTAATATCACATGACTGTCCAAGTATCCAGTGACTTGAAACCATCCTGCACATGACCAACCCCTAGGTTTGATCCAACTAAATCTCTGTCATAGCTAAAGCTATATAAGTCTAAAGTATTATCTAATAAAATATACTTCTCTTCTTTCTCAATTCCATATTTGAAGCTTCCCTGAAAGGCGCTCCTCATCAGTACCAAGGTTTTGCCGGTGAAGAATAACATGTTGGTCTTGCCAGGAAGGTTTTTAAGAAGGTTCAGAACCTGAGTTGTTTTTTCTTCATCAAGAGGGCAGATGAAGAAATACGCCCCCAAAGATCTGAAGAGGTAAACCAAATTATCAATAAAGCTGGTGCCAAGGAGAATACCACAAACTTAATGGCTGGAATTATCATTTTTTAGAACCCCAAGGGATTTAAAAGACCCTGGTGGAGTGGGAGGATAAACAACATGTGAAAACAGGTGATGCCAGGGGGACCCACTAATGGATTTGGGACAGCTTGATTCTCTTATGGTTGCTGGAAATCCAGAAACCACAGAATAAGACCATACTGTTTAAATTCAGAAGTTTGAAGTTAAGTTTTAGCAAAAACAGAGGGTTTTCAAGCTCAAAGTAAGTTTCTATATAATATATTAACTTAAATTTTAAGTTTGAAGTCACTTTCAAAAGCATAAAGCGATCAATAGTGTTGCTTAACGCCAATACTACACTTAGAGGACAACTGGAAGAAGCCAGGGCCAAAGGAGTAAGGCAGGAGGTTAAAGAAGCAACTGTTTTTCCTATTATTTTAAAGAGAAGGACCTGAAGATAAAGAGTCTAACCCTAAATAAATAATTTCAAAAGTTAAGTCTTTATTTTACACAATAAACAAGCAGGGACCAAAATGGGCCTGCTTGCCTTATAAAGGGAAAATTTACTTAGCAGTTGAGTCACCAGGAGCAGGGAAGCCTCTTGGTTGACTGGAGGATAAAATTTGTAGGGCATAACCCTGGGTGTTGAAAGGTTTTGGATTAATTTTCAGGCTGGGTTCTGACTGGGCAGGGACTATGGGACATTCCTGTATGTTTTTTGGAGCTGATAAATTCAAATTTTTAAGAAACAATGTGACATTGTTTGATTGGACAGCTCTGATGATTTTTAAAAGAAGACAATGTCAATCCAAGTAACAGTCTAAATTGACCAGGGATTCTTCCACTGTTGGCCAAGAAGAAACATACAAGGGCTGGGGGGCTTGAGAAGGGTACACCAAAAAAAGTGTCATTGATGATGTGAGCCAAGTCTTCCAATGAGTTCAGCAGTTTGGCAGGACATTGATTAGATTTTTTGTGCATCTAGGGAAAACTGTCCAATCTTAGGCCAAATGGGGGAGTGACTTTACAACAACCAACATTGTTATGATTGATGATGTTGGGCTCCACACTAAGTAGATTAGGCAGCATCCAAATTTTCAACTATTGACAAAAAATCTGCACAGCAAGTAATTATCTGTAGGGATTTTGGGATATTAAATAATTAACAGACTCAACCAATAGTTGTTGGTACAAAGATATTTGGCCTAAGAACGGTTTCAACAAAATAATTCCAGCACCCAGGCTGCAAGGTTAATGGATCAATGACCAAATCATATCCTGGCATTGGCAAAATTCCTGTTCCTAATTATTGGATGTGGCATGAAGATATTGCACAATCAATTATTTCCCCTCAACAGGCACCCAAATATGCATCTCACATAATTAAAACCATAAGATTTAATTATATCCTAGAACAGGAGGGCTGCCATATAGACCATTGCCTGTATTACGTCTAGAAGAATCCACAATAGATTGGGCTGTAAGGCCAAACACTCAAAAATGAAAGGCTCTGAGCCTATTGTATTAGAGTAGCTCTGATTAAGTAAAAAAATTATCTCTGTAAATTAGTGGCCAACTGCTGGCTAGCTGGCCTTGGGAAGTGGCCTAGGTAGATAACCAACTCTGCTTTATTAAGGGACTCAGTTTTATGGTGTATCAAAAAGAATACTGATGCTGTGGAAGTTGTCAATCAAGCTTCCTTTAAAGTCCACTTTCCAAGTTTGAGCCCCTTACTGCATTGTCTTAATGACAATTCAGTCTCTATCTTAGCATTGTAAGCCAATCTTGGAAATAATGTGGGCAGCTAGGCCAGCCTCAATGCCAGTCTATATGAATAAAGACTGATGTTTTGTATTATTTTCCTTTTAGACTTTACAATGAAGTGTAGTTTAATCCTCCTATTTGAACTATATTAGTAGAGCAAATGATTATACTGTTATCATAAAGTATAAATCCTAATAGTTAAATAAGATATAGAACTAAGAACCCTTATCCAGAAGTAGGGGGAAATGCCACATTGTCTCCAGGCTGTGGCCTCATCAGACTTGTTACTTCTGATGACTAAAAAAATATTCTGGGATGCAGGTTACACTAAATTCACAGGTTTTCCTTTGATTTTCTAATGTTAGAAAAATTAGGATATGATCTTGGTGGATGATAAAATAATACAGTCTGCAGATTTCTGAAAAATAGAAATCCTATATGCTTTATCTTTTTAAAGTATGCAAAAGAATTACAATTAAGTGTATGTATCATTTTGATTAATTTGCATTGATTACAAATAGAATGCAATTATATTGGTGCTTAGCAGCTCCACATGTATCACTTGTGCATGAAAGCTGGGTATTTCATTTATTCTGCAAATATAAACTCCATTTAAGCTATAATAAAAGATATCCATCACTTTTTCTAGCATTGTGTAATTTAGTTTAGTATAAAAGAATCATAGCACCACAAAGCTTCCAATCCAAAAGAACTTATCTAATGGCCACATTCTGATAATAACTACATCTTAATTAAGGGTAGGACACACCATTTTAAAAACGGCATCTTGAAAAACACCATCTCAAATTTAATCTGAAATGGCATTTTTTGCGTTAGTGATTTTGAATCACAAAAAAATAAAATAAACAATAAAATAGTTAAAATTTACATATACCTTTATAATGCAGCATCTTGAAATTTTGCCATCTCAATCCCGTCACTTTGAGTCAGATTAATTAAATCTTATTTTGCTAACTTTATTTACATATGAAATCACTTAGTGTGGGGCGTGTTTACGCCATCTCAACTTTACGTTGTTTTGAATTACACCATTTATCTTAAAATAAAATAAGCTTATTCCTGAACTAAAATAAAGCCTGTTGTATAATGCCAGAAGATGTTCCTATAGTATTAATCCAAGACACTTTTACTAAGAACAACCTAAAATAATACCATTATGATAGTCCAACTAGTGATTGTCATTGCTGGGTAAAAAAAACCAGTTTTGTTATATGTAATTTATAACTTTATTATACATGGATACATTGATAAGGGTTTTCTTAATAAAATATTTTAATAGTGATTTTAATATGGAAGGGGGTGATTACGCCATTTTGATTTACGTCACTTCAAATTCCACCGAGTTTCATATCACCCAATTGATTCAGTGCGTACAATGGATAGGGGAAAATAAGGGGAAATTACCTATGACGCCAGGCTACGCTATATTGATTCCCCCACCACAATTCTTGCTTTCCACTTTTCAAAAGTATAGTTTCACGTCTAAAACCACTTAAGAAAAAAATGTAAGAAAACATATGAAACTTTGCAAATATATTTTTTTTGCCTTCTCTAAACAACTGGGTACTTTTTAACCCCAGTTGTATAAGCTAGTTTTTGAGAAATTCAGGTTTTACTCTTTGGCCTGGTTGAGGTAGCTCCACTGTAGATTTGTTAATTTAATATAAAAAATGGTCAAAAACACTATGTTTTTGAGCTACAGCACCTCAATTACGTCACTTCAAAAACGCCATCTTGAGAGCAAGTTTTCAGTCAAAACTCAAAGTTTTGCCTACTTGCGTTACTAATAAAAAATTATTTTTAAAAAATAAAAAACATTGAAATTTTGATAGTATACATTTTTTAATCTCCTCTTCAATTCTATGTAAAAAGTTGATACTTTTTTATATTAAAAACATTCTCATTTTTCTCTTTAAAAACAAACCCCAAATTGCTCATATTTTTATACTAATTCACTTTTAGATGCCTCCCAAGTCAACTGCCAAAGCTGCGCCCAAGGCCTCAAAGTCCAAAATCACTCTGCCCAAGGCCAAAAAGGCCAAGACAACCCCAAAAAAGCAGCCTTCTAAGGCCAAAGATCCCCCAAGACCCCAACTCTGTCACCTGAACAAGAGGGAAACAGTCCTACCCCTCCCCATTCTCCATTTGTTTACTCCTCATCTGATCCTCAAGAGAAGTTCTTTAACTTAAATTACCATTCTGACCCCACTTCAGAGCCTGAGGATGAAGAGGAGCAGGAGCCTGAGCCTGGTGCTCCTGAAGATGAGCCAATTGAGCTCTGGGATCTTAACTCTATCCAAAATATATGCAACCAAAATGGCACCTTTGCTGTGCAAACAACATACCCTATCAGCTATCCAATTATGACAAAGAAAGGGGGAGCTGGTTTTGTCTACAAGGGCTACAGCTTCAGCTGTAATGACAAGAAGAAGCCCATCTGCCAACATCACTTCAAATTTAATAATATTGGCTGCCCAGAAAGGCTCACAACTTATGGGTTCACCAGATTTAAGGCCCTTACTGTTAACCACAACTGCACCAAGCCTTTTGACCCTCTCTATCAACTTTTCCGCTGATTTCTTTGCCAGGTGATCCCAACCACAAAGGATCAAACTGCAACTGAGGTTTTCAACAATGTGCTCCTCAATTTAAATGATACCCAACTAGCAACTATTGGTGGCGCCTCAAAACTACAGAGATATTTTACTGATCAAAGATATGCTCTGAACACTGAAGGCGTCAGTGCAAGCTCCATTGATCAATTGATCATTACTGAGGAGCAAAAACTATCTTGCCATGAAGAGAGATTCCTCCTCCATGATGATGATCAATATGCCCCAGAGCATATCATCTGCTTTGCAATAAGCCAGGATCTGTGCAACCTCCCCAAACGCAAGACCTGGCTTGTAGATGGCACTTTCTCCACCTGCACAAAGCTCTTTAGCCAGCTTTGGAATATCCATGGGTAGGTTGGAAATCTGGTTCTTCCCCTGGTCTTCTTTTTACTCCCAAATAAGAATCAGGAAACCTATGTCCAGGCACTCACAATTTTAAAGGCCAAACTGGATGAAATCCTCCCAACAATTGAAGAGGAGCCCAAGGAGACTAGCGGGTGTAAGAAAAAATCCATCTCCCAAGAAGAAGACGCTCCAACCCCAACCAAGAAAAAGCCTGAAAGCCTTCCCTATCACAAATATCTGGTAGTGGATTTCAAACAGGCTCAGGCAAATGCCTTTATTTGTGTCTTTAAGAGCTCCCCTCAGGGATGCTACTTCCACTTCAGGCAGGCACTCTGCTGCCACCTCCAAAAGTGCTCTGATCTCCATGAGCTGGTCTACACTGAAGGCACCAAAAAATCAAAGGACGTTTTTAATTGCTTTGCTGCTCTTGCCCTTGTGCAAAAGGAGGAGACCAATGCCTTTTATGATGTCCTCCTCCGCCATCCCTATATCCAGGCCAACCAGGCAGCCTTTGCGCCCTTTATTGAGTATTTTGAGACTCAATGGGTTGGCATCTTCCAAGGAGCATGCCACATTAGAAAAGCCAGTGACTCAATCACCTGGAACTGCTATAAGCAGGTAAAAGACAGGTTGATCAAGACCACCTCTTCCCTTGAAGGGTGGCATAGCCAGTTTGCCACAAGAGTCAGGGTCCAGAAGCCAAAGTTCAATAAGATCATGGTACACCTCAAAACCCAACAAGCCATCTCTGCCTGCCTCTTCAAGACTGGCATGAAGACCAAGGGTGACCCCCCCCAATATGAAAAAAGCAGTGAAAAAGTACACTGAAATCAGCAAGGTGTTCTTGCCTACTATCCCAAGGATAGCAAGCTTGAGCATCTCCAAGCTATCTCAGTTGCTTTTTCTACCAATGTTTGAGCTCCTTTCCAATAAACAATAATTTATCTTCTCTCTTATTTCCTTTAATTTTATCATTATTTTAGTTTTATTTAGTATTTGGTACAATTGTATGCTTATTTTAAAGTATAGTTTGTAGTTAAAATAGATGAAGCTAGTTGTTTTAGGGATTATTTTAACTTTTGGGCTTTACGCAACTATGTTGCTACTAATTGACCCCATTTTTATTGCAGATTTGGAATTCTGAGGCTTTTTTAAGCCTATTAATGTTTTTTGAATTTTTATTTTTGGGAATTTTTTGGGTAATTTTTGGAGTTCAAAAAATCTAAAATTTTAAAACCATTTTTTCTTAGTCAAAATGCCGTAAATCAAAATAGCGTTTTTACTAGTAAATTAAGATAGCAGAAATTTGAGATGGTGTATTTTGAGATGGTGTGTCATACCTAATTAAGGCACATTCAAGATATCTTACCTCTTTACAGCTTCAAAACCTTACCATGTCTTTGGTTAACTTTAATTATGCCATGCTACCCTTTCTTTCCTTGAGAAATTTAACAAAAAGAGGAAAAATTGCAATGTTAAAAAAGACATTCCTTTTTTGCTGGGGATGATCTTGATCCTTTCATCAGTCAACTACACACTCAAACTGAATTTGGGAGATCTCAGTTCCTGCTAACTATTTAAAATAACAAATCAATTATTTCCTTAAAAATCTGAAAGGCCTAATGAAGACTTCCCTCCAAAAGCCTCTCCTGGCCCTGAAATCTCTAGTTACATCCAGCTAGCCTTAAAAAACCTAAATGGCATGGGATTTAAAATGATTAAAAGTGAGTTTGAATGCTCAAGAAATATTAGTAAAAATGAAAAAATTAAACAAAAATGCCAAAAGAAAAGTAGCTATTCATTAAAAAATAGCCAAAAAAAGATTAAAAAATTGCTGGAAAACCTTTTGAAACAAGCCAGCTCAAAAAAGAACCATTATATTTATAAAGATATTGAAAAAATGGGTTAATACTTAACTGCAATAAAATATTCTCTCTTGAAAACAAAAAAGAAACATATAAAAGTATTGAAATAAGAATGAGATTACAATATAAATTTCAAATTTTTATAAACCAATAATAAAAAATATGATAAACAGTAAAAAAATGACATGTGTAATATTCTTAATACAAAAATATCTTTAGAAAAAGAAAAGAAAGCAAAAGCAAAAATTTACCACTGCCAGGATCTATAAATGAGTACTTAAAATATATTAATCAGCACTAAGATTTTTATGTTCACCAAATAGGGAATAAAAAGATGTTAATGAATTAAATAATAAATATTTTGTTATATTAATATATTATAAAGATAATTTAAAGCTTGATAGTGGTTTAATTGAAACTGATGAGGTGCAACTTTGAGAAAGCTTAAAATACAGTTTTGATGAAGCAAAATATTTTTATTGGATAATATTTTAGGCTTATATATTGTAAAGTAGTTTTAAAACCTATGGCAACAAGTAAAAATAGTTCAGATCTAACTGAAATAAACTCAGATTTAAAAAAATAGCTAATCTGTAAACAAAATTGAAATTAACCCAAATCTATTGTAAATTAATATAAATTCATTGAGTTTTAATTTTGTTTAATGATTAGCTATTTTTGTTTAATATGAGTTCATTTTGTGCAGATCTGAACTACAGTGGTTTTAAAAGCTATGGCAACAACCAAAAATACCTCAAATTTAAACAAAATTGTTTCAGATTTGAACAAAATCCAAGTCACGCAAGATCCAGGATTCAATTAATTTAAAGAATTTCAGTTAATAAATGAACTGTCAAACAAAAAACAAAATTTCACTAGCCCATTATAAAAAATTATATCAAACATCAAGCAGTGTAGTTCAAACCACAAACAAAATGAACTTACGCAACAAGTGAGATGGATGGATGCTATTCTGGAGTATATTATAATCCAATCAGGATTCATATGAGGCACCAACAGAAGGACTAAAATGAAACAAAATTTGGGCAATCTAGAAGAAAGATTCAACAAGCATGAAACAAAATGAAGTCACACAAGATGTGTAGTGTGAACAGCCTAAAATAGAAAAATAACAGTTTAACAGCCAATCAACAGCTATTCAATTTAGGGACAGAGGCATTTTATTCATTTTTATGGATCCTGATTTGTATAAAATGGTTTTTAGAACCTTCCAAATGTGGACTTGAGATTACAATAAAAATAAATCATAAAATTTTAAACTTCTACATTTAGTGGTTTTATCCTAGGTTTTTTACAATGGGTTTTAACAGCAGTATTTTTGCTGGCGCCAGCAGCCAAGCCAGCAGCAGACAAGCCAGCTTCAATGGAGGCAAGGCTCAGAACATGGATGCACCTGTCTACACTCAAGCCTTTGAGGTGGGTAACAAGGAAGTCAACCTATACCTGACTCCCAACTCTTATGGCTTTGACTTGTTCAGTAGTCATGTAGTGTCTAGCTCTGCCCCTGCTCCTGTACCCACCCCCGCACAAGCTGCCTGCCTACCAAACAATCAGGATGGCAACCCTGTGTTGGAACAAATTCCTGCCACCAGCCAACCTGCCCCCTACAGCTAATCAGGCTTCAGCTCCCCTGGCCCAGCACCCCAAACACAGAATCATTACAGCCCTAATTCTTCAGGAAATTGTGGCACTAAATCAGTGTGGCCTGACCTGGGATCAGATTGCTGACCAATTGAAATTTACCCAAGCCACCATAATGCGGGAGTTCAACAACCTAATGAACAAGGGGAATCTGATTGGGATAGCCAAGAAGCCAAAGAAGGCCCCCAAGTCCCAAATCATCAAGGTGTACCCAATCATGCTTGATCTCTTGCAGGGGGACCACAAGCTTCCCTTGACCCAGGTCTGGAAGCAAATTGCACATCATGGCATTTGGGTGTCTGAGCGCATGGTGCAGCTCTGGATGTATGGGAAGGTGGCATCAGTCCATGTGCTGACCAATGTTGCCGGCAACCAATGGGATGGTGCTGAAGATTCCCCATATGATCAGGCCATCAAATCAACCCTGGTCCAATGCTTGACTAGTCTAACAGATGACGTCATGTTCATCTACTACAAGCTATGAATAGCTTTTGATGATTTTGGCAAGCAGGAAAGAGCTGTACTTCAAAAAGGAAAAAATTCAAGAAGGGGACCTTCCTTGGTGTGTTTCTGGCTGTTTCAGCCAAGGGTTCTGTCTATTATTGGACAAACCCAGATTTCACCAATGGCTATGAGTACAGTCACATCCTCGGTGGATTACTTGACTCATGAGATAGCTCAAATTCCAAGCACCGGGTCTTCTTGAGCCACCAGATGGAGTGTAGCTCCACTTCCCCTGAGGCCATCCAGCAACATGGGCACCAGGCCTTGGTCTACCCCACTGGCCACACAGACATCCATCTGGGTGATGTTGTCTTCAACATCAGATCTGAACTACGGGAGCGCAGCCCTCAGGCTTTCAACAACCTCTATCTTGGGGTCCTTGACCACAATTCTCTCTTTGTACATCAAATTGTGGCTGACTTGTTTGCCCAAATTGTCTTCCATGTGAACATAGCAAACAATCATGTAAGGATAAGCGCCTCCCACCCTGTGCCACAGACACCTACCAGCCCATCCAGCTAATGACATATGAGGAATATAACATGGGTTATATGGTAGCCATCATGCAAAATCCTCCTACCCCTATCCCCACCCCCCCACCTTCCAGCCCCACCCACCCAATCCCATACCCCCCAGGCCAGTACTGCCTCTACGTCTTCCTTCTTGCGCTATTCTGCCTACTAGGCATCACTCTTCTCCGCCCCAATAAACCCCCTGTTGCCAAACATTTTCTTTTATATTATCTTTATTTTGAATTTCAATTGTTCATGTTCTCATTGTTTATAGTTGGTTTTATTCTTTATGTTCAGATTATTTTTATAAGATCATATATTTTTTATGCCATTTATCTAGATCCAGATCACAGTTAATTTTTAGCACCCAAACACTGCCCCTTATGAAAATATTAACAACAAATTGGTGATCAGCTAAATTTGAATTAGAAAACTATAGGTTAACTGTTTTTAGATAAATTTGTTACTGATCTAAATTCAAAACCTTAATGATAAGCTTTAAGCCAATCAGGAGCCAAGTGATAAAGTGATTGTTATAACATAAAGGGTCATTCAATAATTCTTTGGTATAAGTGCGCTAATTAATATGATTGACAGGATGTTTTGCCATTATGCACCATTGCTGCTGTGGTGAGTTGTTGGTGGACTAGTGCTCAATCAGCAGATGATTTAGCACTAGTCCACCAACAACTCACCACAGCAACAATGGCTCACAATGGCAAAAGATCCACCCAATCATATTAATTAGCGCACATGTTGTTGCAACTGAACCAATGAGGATTCAGTATTTGCAACTGGGGAAGATAACAGTCCAATAAAAAGGACAGAATAATAAGAACAAGGTATTGTTTATTGTAGAATATAGTGGTTAATATACTATATGGGGAAAGCCACAAGGCCACAAGGGGGTGGTATGGTGGGGAGTTTCATGTAAGGTTTGGAGCCAAGGAATAACTTGTGCGGGGATCAGCAAGTCAAATTGGTAGCACTCCTAATTAGGATGAAGTACCTGCCATTTGATATTGTCATCAGATTAATCCATAACATTAGACACGTCAAGGGGCGGCTCATTGAGCACCCCCTGTGTATTGTAAGATACGTTAGCAGGCAAGGCTGGAAACTCAGTTGCAACAATGCATCAAAGAATTATTGAATGTCCCTTTATGTCACAACAATCACTTTATCACTTAGCTCCTGATTGGCTTAAAGTTTATCATTGAGGTTTTGAATTCAGATCAGTAACAACTTTATCTAAAAACAGTTAACCTATAAATTTTAATTCAAATTTAGCTGATCACCAAAGTTTTGTTAATATATTCACAAGGGGCTGTGCAAAGTGCCAAAAATAAAATGGCAATTAAGTTACAATGCCAACACAAAGCAAACAACACATATTGAGTTTGGCGTAAAACATATACACAATGGGTAAAAAATGGGATGTTGGAGTAATGTGAAAACATACAGGGATAAACAAAGAGGTAATTATATCATAATAATACAGAGTTTATTGGGATGAAAGCTATAAAAACATATGTAAAGGTTAGTAAAAAAATCAATGAGAGAATTGGAGAAGTTATTAAAGGACCTTGACTCTGCAATTGCAGAGATCAAAGAAATTGACTGCAAGGTCAAAGCAAGAGTTAAGTCCACTGTCCTTGACAGAGATAAAAAAGACAATGTGTCCACAAAGGCCCTTATGAATAAAATACCAGGCACCCCTGAGAAGACAATCAAGCACTTATTAAACATTCAGAAGACAGTAGTCAAGGGCCTCCAGTTTAAGGCATACAATCTTTCTGCACTGTCTGTCTGGGTTGACAACCCTGAAATGTATGCCCACCTAAAACCTGAAAGCGCACAAGGAAGGATGATACTGAATTGCCTGCTCAACTTCTTGCGCCAAGAATGACCAAGCCTGCCAAAGCTGCCGGCAAGGAGGAAACACAAGAAGGTAACCTAAAAAATAAAAGTAAATTTTTTCTAAATACTTACCTTTTTTTTGTTAGAAAACGTTGACAGTGAACTCTGCTGGGCCCTGGTCCCTTTTGTCCCCCCACTTTTTATGCAAATTATGCCACTCACATGGCTAGGCAGCTGTTTCTGTCCCCCCTGTTATACAGGAGCTTGAAGACAGAATTTGCGGGTCCTTTCCAATGTTGCGGGAGGCGTTAGCTGAGCTTACGCATTCTGAGGGGGCATCTGAGTGGGCAGTTACTGCCTACAAGGATGCCCAACTGGTCCTCCTGGACCCAGTGGCTCTCAGTGAAGTTTACTATGTAAACTCCATTGAACTTGTTTGGGACATCCTGGAAACGCTCCCATTCAAGAATATACCAGAGATGGGTTAGGCATATGCAGCTGCTTGCTTCTGCTTCCCAGTGGAGCACACCATATCTTACCTGTTGGAAAACTTTGGGCATGCAGTGGGTAAATTGGCTGTTGCAGACGCAACAGCCATAAAGAAGACTAAGATCCTCCTGGCAGACTTCAGGATGGCCTGGAGTGCCAATGAGACAGGGCTCCCTGCAGCTGTGGAGCTGTACTTTGCAAAAACCAAGCACAAGAAAAAGATCAGCACAGTATACAACAAAATTTGTGAGTTTACAGAAGCCTTTGCTGGACAAAGGCTTCATCTTGTTGTTTACTTCTGGTATCTCTGCTACTTTAGAATGGGCGCCAGCGTGGAGGACCTAGACAGGGTTTTTTTTGGGATTGACAAGGCCTGGCTCTCCTTGGATGGGAAGAAGGTCCCCCCAAATACAACTTGGTTGACCATGTGATTCAGGATGCCCTGATCCTGGCTGGGATATACAGGTTTTCAGCCCCGCCTGAAAAGCTGCTGCTTCACTCCCACCTGATCCTACTGCCTTTTACCAGCAGGCAGGAGTATTTCAATGAGGGTGTATTCACTGTTCACAGTGTGGCGGTGGAGGTTGTGCGCCACCTCCATTGTGGGGTGGGTACATACTGCCAAACCCATTACAGGCGCCCTTAAAACTCTCTTTCCCAATAAATGTCTTTACACTTTAGATTATTTCTATTATAAATAATTTTTATAAAAACTTATTTTAGCAAACACGTTTTGCGGCATAAATTCCAGAGAAGGTTTTCATAAAAGCATAATAATATACATTATTAAAATACAATTCTACTTTGTACCTTATAAATTTAACTTTTTTATTTGATTTTTGTATTTGTTTGATAAGAGTAATATAAATATATTCACATAATCCAGTATTAAGTGTTTGGGATAACCTCAGATGGCATAATAAAAGAAAAATAAAAAATTACTAACCTCTATTGATGGTCCTGCCAAAACTGATTGTGGGCTTAGAAGCTTCTAAATATAAAATGATAATTAATAAATCTTAAATAGTAAATTAGAGAATATAAAAAATGTCAGAAAAGCTAAGCCTTTAATTGATTGGCTGTTTGGCAAGGCACATGGGGATGAAAAAATCAGCATGGCCATAGAATTTGGCCACAGTCTCAGCTGGGAGGGTGTGGATCCCGGCCTGCAGTAAATCAAAGAGGTACTCAGTCCCAGCTGGGGCCTCTTGCTTGACAACTTGCTTTAGCCGCCCAAAGACTTCCTTGGTGGGATTTAGGAAGGGCAAATAAGCAGGGAGGAAGAGAAGGCGCATATTTACCATGGCTAATTGCTGGGGGCCCACTGCAATGCTAGTGTCAATCATTGGGAATTCCTCAAGAATACCAGCCACTTTATTGAGACCAACATTGTCCAACACAATGACGTTGGTGAAGCCCAAGCTTGTGCGCCTCAGGTGCTCCTGGACCAATCAGAGAAATGCTAGAAGGCAACTGTCAGAATTAACTCATTCTGCAAGTCAACTTACTATATGTTGGCAATCAGAATTAAAAATACTTTAATATCAACAGCATTGAAAAGTCAGAATTAAGTTTTAACTCATGCAGACTACTAAATGCCAACACTTTTTTTAATAAGCAGAAACTTGTTTCCTGAACATTTTACTTAATGAAAATTAAGCTTCAAAATACTTTTTAGGGTAATGCAACAACATAGATTTAAAAAAGTCAATAAAAATTATACATAACAATTAAAAAAATTCATAAAAATACACTTCAAAAATAATTCACTATGAAATTAGCTATCTTTGTTATAAATTTTTCCCCCACTTATAAAAACAAAAAGAATCCATTACATAAAAAGATACCATATAAAGATTTATGTATTATAGAAAAATATAATAATAAACAGTAATATAAAGTTTTTTCTATATTGAAAACTACAAAAAACATATAACTTACTAGTAAAATACCAATATAGGCCATGATATACAGTCTAAAGCATCAAACTATCAATAGAAAATCAATGATTTTTATAAAAACAGTATCATAAAATATTAATGTGCTATTTAGAATAACTGTTTAATTAAAATATTATACTTAACATATAAGAACTATATACAAAATTAGTCAATACTCAATAAATTTAATTAAAAGCTAGACTGTGATCACCTGGTTGCCATTAAGAACTGTGGCAATCTTCTTGATGTATTCCCCAATCTCTGAAAGCTTATATTTGGCCTTCACAACGTCCTTGATCTTTTCTTGATATTGTTTCTCTTTGGTGGCTCTCTTCTTCTTGGATGGGCAGTTCTTAATATCTCTGATGAATGCAGCAGTCTTTGCCTGTTGGACTTTGAGGTGCTTGTAGAAGGTATTGTATCTGGGCTTGATTCCAAAGGAGGACTTGATATGCTTATGCCAGCCCTCTAAAGATGAAGTAGTTTTCATCTCATCCTTAATAACTGCCTGGTAGCAGTTCCAGTTGGCTTTGGCTCTGGGCTTGCTCTGGCGCTTAGTGACCTTACTTCCAATCCACTGTGGTTCATAATATTCAATGAAAGGGTAGAAGGCATCTTCATGTTTCTTGGCATATGGATCCTGGTATAGGAAGTCAAAGGCTTGTTCAGTATGCTCTGGCTTTACAAAGATTAGTGCTACAAACTGCTGAATTAAGAATTTGCACTTTTCTGATGATCTAGACAGTGGAGCTTGCTGAGCTCAGGTAGACCCTTTAGTTGCCTGTTGACAGCCTGTTGATACAAGAAAAAACACCCCTGGACATCTCCATCAAAGGTATTTACACAATCTTTATAATGGGCAGTTTAATAGCCCATGATTATAGTTGAGGGACTAAGTACTTTATCACAAGCTTCTTGTTCTGCAGCAAGGGTGGCTTCATTCTTTTCATCATCATCTGAATTGACTCTAGTGTTATGGCCAGGGGGACTCTTTTTATTACTGGGTAGGGCTTTGATGCCCTCCTGAAGGATTTTATATCCATTTGTGTAGATCTCTTCTGTTGCCCCAGGAAGCAGAAAGTAGGCAAATGGGAGCACCTTGCCTTCAATAAGGGAATGTACAACCCATAGTTAATAAAAAAGCGGGGGCATACTGCAAAGGTACCATCACATAACCAGGTCTCTGAATCTCTTAACTGATCCAGGTTCTGTTGTGTAGCATAGCATATAATTCTTGCCTCTGCTGTAGGCCCATTATCATGTAAAAGAAATACCTCATCAACATTGAACATCTTTAACTCCTCTGTCAATACTAACTCTCCTTAGACCATGGCAGATTTCTTATGGAGGAATAGATCACGGTGTTTGTCACATATGTACTTCACTAACTGGTTGCAGTCAGGTATGAGCTTCAGGTTCTCATTACTTAGGTTGTGGTGGCCTTAACTGCCAGATCAGAAGCCTTGGTGTCTTTGAAGACTGGGACCATTTGGTAGAGGTACCACTTTAGAAGCTTTTCAATAATATTGATTGAGGCAATGCATGTGTGCTCTCCTTTTTCACTAGTGACTTTATCCCATCCTTCTGTGTCAATCCTGGAAGTGCAGCTTCTATCTTAATACACATAACGCTTGCTTCTTCCTGCTCTCTTTTGATTGTTGCAATTAAAAACATAGCCATCACAGACTAAACTTGCACCTCCTTTGACAGACATTAGAGGGAAAAACCAAGGGAGCTTCTTTGGGAGCTTAAACTCTCCTTTGAAGTTACATATATTGTGAACTTTTAGGGGATTCCATGGGCCAATTGGTGCTTGATGATACTCAGACAGGTAATCATCAGGATCTTCTTTCTTGATACTTGATGAGGAGAATGGAGGTGCAGATTTGTTGGGCAGTGGAGGGGAATTATCTGGAGTTGGATTCTTGCGCTTCTTGGACTGGGATGAGCTTGATTCTTTTGAGCTTGATTCATCTGGGCTTGACTGGAGTTCTGGACTCTTGGGTATCTTATTTCTTCCTTGCTTGTTTAGTGGAACCTCATCTCCTTCTGATTGGTACCAGCTTGAAGAAGAAGAGGTGGCAGGGGAGGGCTCTTTGCTTTCAGGGTCTGGGGTCTTCTCCTTTGTCTTCTCTTTCTTTGAGGGCTCTTTGGCTGGTTTTTTGTTAGGGTAGGGACTTTGGGCCTTTCCATAGGCTTTGGGCACTTTCTTGGTTGGCTTGGGGTTCTTTTGTGGCTTCTTGGAAGATTTGTCCTACAATAATTAAAGTATAGTTCATAAATTAAGAACAATCAGTTGAAACACAAATAAAGTTAAATAACATTAACTTGTTTTATTTTTTATTATTAAATAAATAGTTTATAGAAGTATGGAAAGTAATTTTAAAGATAGTTTGTTAGTAAAGAATAGAAAAAACCATGTTTAAATAAAAAGTTGACATTCTGGTAATCACAATAGTCAAAAATATTTAATTTAGTTTTTCAGCATAAAAAATGCTTTAATTTTGACGTCAACATACTGACAGTCAGCATTAAACTAGAAAAACACTATGTAAATCACTTATAAAGATTAGTTAATATTTTCCAGAGTTGGTTTTTTAAGGCTAAAATTGATTATTTTTAAATTTTAAAAAATTAAAGATTTGCATATGTAGCTTATGAAAACTAAATAATAGGGATTGTAGAGCAGACTCTAAAGTACAGCTCTGAGTACTTTGGCCTGGATTACCATACAATTATATGTGTGCTTTTTGTTAAGCGGCAGTGTTTTACTAATAAACCAGTGAAGGTGTTGACATTCAGGCAGTCAATGTTCTTTTATAATAATTCTCCTATTAAATCTTGCTTAAATTATGTCACTTTGTTTGCTTAGCCAAACCCCTTTGTTGCAATTTGGGTGACACATCAATTTGACACAAAGTTGACATTATAAATACATATATAAATTTTAGTTTTAATATACGTGTTTTGGCTTATATGGACTTCCAAAAATAAGCTATAGTTTATCCAGTGAGTTTAAAATAACAGTAAATATCTAAATAATACAAATAACACTATGAAAGTTGGCATATGTCTTTGCTCAATGCTTATCTTATTATATATTTAATAAAAACATTAAAAAAAATATAAAAAATAGTAATTTTTAGAATATTGTATAATTTATTAAGAAACTCATGGATTCTTATTTGGGGTTGACATCCAGATATTACTTACTGGAGTCAACCTTAATGTAAAAAACAAAGAAACTTACATTTTCATAGTAAATTATATTAATTTTTTGGCTTAAAATCAAGCCTTTGTTTAAATGGTGTTGACATTATGCCTAATCCTTTTTAATTTTTCAGTTTTTGAATTAATTCACTATGAAAAATTAGCTTAGTTTTGGAAGTTCCGAATTCCGGTGGATAAATACTAAAATAATGTTGACTTACTGAATGTCAACAAATTGTCAACATTCAGTGAGTCAACTTGCGGAATGAGTTATCCTGGTAGTTGCCTGCTAGAAAGGTACAGCTGTTGTGGGAATCTAGTATCATTTGATAGAGCTCAAACCCCTTTGGACCAAGGCAACTGTGGTAAGCTTGACTCCCTGGTACTCAACACTTTGTTGAGTACCAGGGAGTCAAGTGCCGCATATGTGAATCTATTAGTATTTTTGGCTTAACCAATTTTAAGCTAATTTTTACTAATAATTTAAGGGTTCAAAACCAAAAACAAAGGTTAAATTTACTTGAACTCAACTCTGTTTAAATATTGGTTAGCTAAAATACCAATTTAAGGGGCAAGTTATAATTAAATTTACTAATAGAAATGAAAAAACCTGTGTTCAACACTCTAAAACAAAAAGTGACCAGTTCTACACTTTTTAAGCCAAATTTTAATTTTATTAATAAAATACATATGCGCTTATATTAAAAAATTTTATTTACTATTATATTTTTATTATTAGTGTCCATGGTTGTTGATTAGGCTCCCAAGCACCACTATACTGGATTTAGTGGCATAGACATTAATCAAATACCCCACTTGTTTTACATTATGTTGTTCCTGGCTTTTTGGATTAAGTGGTGCCACATAAATAAGCCCAATTTATTAAGAGATTTCATATGTAATTTATAAAAAACCAAAACTTGACATCTTCTTTGTTTGATTCTATCCACTTAGCCCAATTGGTTTTGGATTTAACTAATCAAAGGCTTGGAATTAAGGCTAAATTAATATGTGACACACTATGACCGCCACTCAACACTCACCCACTCAACACTTTAACTTGGGAATTAGTACAGAGAGCTTCTTAAAGTTTTAACCAAAACTATGGTAAATAAGTCACTCCCAGCTCCTCACAGCACATTATTATCACTAATAAACACATTTCCACTCATTTACTTTTTTAACTTATGTTGTATTTTTTTAATTTTTTAGCATATGAAACTGCTTTGCTTTTGGGTTAACTTTTGGACCCGGTTTAAATTTAAGCAAGTTTTTTATGTAAAAAACATAGTGAATTCAATGTTTCTGCTCAACTCTGGCATACTCAACAGTGAGAATTCAGCTTTTCCCAGCTGATTGACAGTGCCAAACTTGACACTTTACTATGTTTTGATTTTTCAACTCCCAATAAAAAGTATTCCACATAATTTTTTTTTATTTTTTTGTAATTATAATCTACTATTTTTCCGGCTACTCTCTATATAATTTCCATATATTTTTTATTTTTAATTATACTTTTACATTGATTTAGCACCAAGATGTTATGCTGAACCTAACATCTTTGATGCTTCATCATAAATTCACTTATTTTCTATGTTTTAACCTTTATATCTATACTTTTAGATTTTATTTTGCTTCTATTTACTTTTTATGTTTTTTTTCTTGATAAATAAACTTTTTTTGAATACTTTTCATTTAACTTTTACTTTGCTTTACCTCTGTGTTTCATATCTTTCACGCTATTTTATTTAAAAAACTAAACTTTTCTTTAGACAAAATCAAACAAGAACAGCCAACAGCCCAAGCGCCAAGCCTCCAAGGGCTCTAAAGAAACTGCCTTCACTCCCAAGCGTGCCAAGAAGCCTACAAAGGCAAAGTCTCTCATCCCATCTCCTCCACCCTATCTCCTCTCACTCCATCTCCTCCTACTCCTCCACCCTCATCTTCCACATCCCCTTCACCCTCCCCCAAAAATTCCTCCCCCAATAAATCTGATGGTGATCTTACCAACCAATCCTTTTACCACTCAGAGGCCGACTCCAAGCCCACCAAGGAGTGGTATACCAAGAAAGTAAAGGCTGCCAAGGAGCCCACCTCTTCTTCTGGTAAGAAAAAGGAGGCATCCAAGCAGGCCTCAAAGAACCCTTCCCCTACCCCTCCTGATGGCTCTTCCCCCTCCCTCATCTGATCCCAAAGATGAGCCAGAGGAGTACTCCAAGAAGTTCAAAGCTTCTGGTCATGTGGCTTGGGATCCACTGGCCATCCACAATATCTGTAATGTGGACAGAGAGTTTAAAGTCCCCAAATGCTTCCCCCATTTCCCCCCCAATTATGTCCGTAAAAAGCGGCCCTGGCTACGTAGCTGTTAACTAAATTTTTAATTGTAACAATCAAAAGTGCAAATTTCAAGAGCAAGCGCTTTGTCTGTGAGAATAAGACTTGCAGGGGCCGGCTAAACACTGAGGACTGGGAGAAAGTAACTGCAGAGAAGGGGGAGCACTCTTTTGAGCCCCCCAATCATCTTATAACCTGTATGTTAAAATGGTGCCTGGTCCAGGTGATTCCAACATCCTCTCATCTCCGGGCATCTGATCAGGCTATTAAAGCCCTGCAGCACTTAAAACCCAAATATTCTAAGTTGGTGCCAACTCAAGAGCAGTTGGTTAAGTTCATAAGCAATAAGCATATCATCACCAAGTTCCCTCCCCCCAAGGCTTCAGATGTCCTCTTGGAGCTTACGCTCACCCACAAGCTCGAGCAGATTCCAAGTGGGGAGCGCTTCCTCCTCCATGACAATGGGCCTGCCATAAAGACCACATAATCTGCTACTCAACTCAGCAGAACCTGATGGAGTTGAAAAAGGCTTCAACCTGGCTAGTTGATGGTACCTTCTCCACTTGGTTCCAGATGTTCAAGCAGCTCTAGATGATCCATGCCCAGATTGACATCCAGGTGATTCCACTTGCGTTCTTTCTTCTTCCTGGGGCCACCAAGGCCATCTATACCCGCGCGTTCTCTATCCTCTGCCAAGAAATTGCCATCCTTCCTCCCGCCAACAATGACAAATCCAAGAAGACTCCCCCCACACTTGCACCAACCTACCTGCCTTTGACAAGGACCAGGCCACCCTGGACTTGGAGGAAAAGGCGAGGCTAAGAGCTCTTGGGCCTTGCATGTGTATTATGGACTTTGAGCCTGCTCAGTTCAATGCATTTGAGCAGCTGTTCAGCAGGGAGGTGCAGGGGTGCCACTTCTACTACTGCCAAGCAGTTGCTTGGAATGTGCAGGCCCATGCTGAGCTAAGTAGGTTGAGCCGGAGGGTTACTTTGGACACCTGCAAATTTGTGCTGGCACAATTTAGTGCCTTGGCTTTTTTAAAGCCAGAGCACACTGCGCAAGTGTTTGAGGTTCTCTCAAAAAATCTTTACATAGTTAAGCACTTGGAGTTTAAGCCTTTCCTTGAGTACTTTGAGCCCCAGTGGATTGGGAAGGTCATCACACAGAGGCAAGGCAAGGCCTGTGCCAAGGCCAGCTGGAATGTGTACCAGGCGGCAGTGAATGGTGAGCTCAAGACCACCTCAGCGCTAGAGGCTTATCACAAACACCTAAAGACCAACTTTGGGCTCCACCCAAAATTCAATAAGCTTTTCTCCCTTCTGCAGCATGAGCAGGAGAAAACCATCTCCAAGCTGCATGACTTGGCAAACCGCGTCCCCCCACCAAGCCCACAACCCATTCCACCTTATTCACCAAGACCATTCAAAATGCGGCCAAGCATAAATACATGACCTCAGAAATCAAGCAGCAGCTTGAGCTCATTGCAACTGCCCTCCTAGAAGGGGCCAAAATGAAGAATGGGGAATAATAAACTTGCTGTCTTGCTTCTATGGTTTAAATTTTTACTTTTTAGTTTTGATCAATTAGTTTTTAGTTTTAATTTTTATATTTTTTGATTTAATTAGATAGCACTGATTATTTTATGTATACATGGTAAGTTTGAGATGAATAATTATACTTGAAAGTGAATGAAATATCTTAATTTTTGTTAATTTCCTAATAAAACAAAAGATATTCACATTTATACTTATATGAACTATATCAAATAAAAATTAATATTTCTTCATATTTTGTATAACTTCTATTTTTGTGTTTTTTGTTTATTTTTGTCTCATTGGAATTTTAATTTTTATAGTAATTAAAAATATTTATATAAGGAAGAGTATAAATTACATAGTGAAAGGAGAATCATTTGCTTATTTCTCCTTATTCTCATTAGTTAAGGTACACTTTTTATTGCATTTTTGAGCTCTCTGGAGTCACTTTAGTATACCATATCTGTAAGGCTTAATTTTTATATTAAAAGTTTTAGTACATCAAGATCTGTTAATTAAAAAAGTGTTGATTTCCAGTTGTTAATCAAGGAAAAAGCTGAATTCTCACTTTACTATAGTGTCAACTACCAGGGAGTCAAGCACCAGGGAGTCAAACTTACCACAGTTGCTAGACTAAGGAGAGCCACCATCAAATAGGCTGTGGCACAGACTGCAGCATGTCAAGCCATCCTGTCATTTGAGCCTTTAGGGAAATAGCCATACTCATTCCGCATAGACAAGGCAAATGATGATTTGTCAATGTAGTAGAATTTGACCGTCTTCTTGGATTTGAAAGCAGTGTACAACTCTGTGTATTTTTTCTGGACGTCAATATTGGCTGGGCTATTCTGATTGTAGGAGGATACCCCAAGCTTTTTCCAGGAAAAGTGCATTCCCTTGAGCAGATGGTAGTAAAAGGAAATCAAGGCCTCAACCCCAAAAGTATATTTGACCATGGCCTGTATATTTGCCAGTTTAAGATGTCAGTCCTAGGTTGTCCACTTGCAGATTGCCCATTTGTGCTCCTTGGTGAGCATGGTTGACACATGCAAGGATTTCTCCGCGGCAAGGACTCAGCCAGTATTGATGAAGATGTTGAATGTCTTCAAGGCATACTTGGGATCCGCCCCAACAACAGCCGCAACCACCTTATAATCACCAGATTCCTGCATTAGCTTAAGCAGGATGATGTGTTTGATATCATGAATGTGTTTCTGGACAGGCTTAGCGGGAGTAGTTGAATTGGGATTTTGATTGGTGACAGGCTTGCAAGGCATGGGTACCTTGTTGTAGAAAGCTGCAACCTTATTTAGAACCAGCTGTCCTTCATCATTTCTGTAGAACTAAGGCTTCTTGTCCTCTTCCTGATTGGTATCACTGACATAGGGCTTGTAGCTAGTATCAAGTACAGGCTTCACCTTCTCCAGCATGGCTGATGGGACCAACTCTTGCCAGTACACAATGTAGAACACATACAAAGTAAGTTCTACCTCCTTGTTTCTAACTTTCTTGGTGAAGGTAACCTTGGTGGGCTTCTGGGTCAGCTTGGGGACCCAAGGGTTGATGCTCTGCATCCTACCAGCTTGTGCTCCTCAAACCAGCTGTGTCAGTGCAGCTTCACTATCAAACTCTTCTCTCTTGTCTCCTTCCTGAGTAAGCATTTGGGTTGCACTAACTCTGTTCTTTGACCCGCGGGGCAACTGCAACCGCAGCGCTTAACAGGTGCATTAGTTTTCTGTTGTTGTGTTCCTTCCATTTTGAGAATTTAATAAAATATTAAATAAAATTCAATTAAGTTATTCCCTAATTTTAATTTTTGCTTTTATCTGAATATGGATATTTAATTAATATTCCCCCCAATATACCAATTATAGATTTTTAGTTTCTTAATTAGTTGTTTTTGGTTTTACAACGCCCATTTTAAAATACTCAAAAAAATCCACCCTTTTCCCCAGATTTTACGCCAAATTTAAGCACTCAACACAATATTTTTAAAATTTGTGTTTCAGATTGTATGCCCTATTTTAGATACCTTGGTATCATTATTGATTACAATCCATTGCATACAACATTTGAGTGATTTTGTTTACATAGTAAGCTGCTATTGTGTTTTGTTTTTGGATTGAGTTTTAACACACTGCACTTGGCTGTATTTTGTCACCGATTCACATAGTAAACATATGTACACCAAAAGTCAACTCACATCATTTTTTTGTGAATCCATGTATTTTGGATTGTATTTTGAATGGTTTTGCTTTGCGTGTGAGCACTTCTTTGCTGTGTTGACCCATTTCTCCCATTAACACCAAAATCCCTGTTAACAGAGTGTATATTTTAACCTGATAGTTGTATTTTGTTTAAATCTGAAACCATTTTTGTTTAAATCTGAGGTATTTTTGGTTGTTGTCATAGCTTTTAAAACTACTATATTTTTCTTGTTGCCATAGGGTTTAAAACTACTGTACAGTAATTTTAAAAGCTATGGCAATAAGCAAAAATAGTTCAGATCTAAACAAAATGAACTCAGACGTAAACAAAATTAAAAATAAATAAATCTATTGTAAATTGATATAAATTTATTACTTTTAATTTTGTTTACATCTGAGTTTTTTGTTTAAATATGAAGTATTTTTGCTTGATGCCATAGCTTTTAAAACTAGTGTATTTGATATGGCAGAAACTTAAGTAAGATCAATTGATTGAAGATCAGGGACATGTCTTGGATCAGAAAAGCTTGATATCTGGGAAGTCCCAGGAAATAGGTTTTTTTTTACCAATTTGGGAATGTTGAGCCATAAATTGGATTGGTACCAAACCAGGCAATGACTGGATTCTAATTATATTGGCAGTTGTCAGAACACTTATAGATCCAGATACTTGACAAAACCAATAAAGTTTTTTTTTCTAAAAAGCCTATTTCTTTATTAGGGGTTGAATTAGTATTTAAAGAAAATAATAAATTACTTATGAATTTCATGATTTGTATCTCAAATATTATCTCATGATTCTAAATTCTTAGGCAAATGTTTTATAAGTTGTCAGGATTTTGGGATATTGACTAATTAACTGATTCAACCAATTAACACAGGCCAGCTGTCAATCACTCTTAGGAATAGTTTCAACAGAATGACGCAGGCTGCAGACTGAAGGATCAATAAATCAATGATAAAATCATATCCTGGCACTAACATAATCCCTATTCCTAATTAATGAGCAAAACATGCAGATATTGCACAATTAATTAGTCCACCTCAACAACCACCTAAAACATGCTTCTCATAATAGTTATTATTCTAAACTCCAATTATATCCTAGAACAAGGGCCATCATAAGAAACACTTCTAGAAGAGTCCAACATGGACTGGGCCATTAGGCCAAACACTCTAAGATAAAATGCTTTGAGCCTATTGTATTAGAGTAGCTCTGATTAAGTTAAGCAATCATCTCTGTGAACAAGTAGCCAAACACTGGCTAACTAGCCCTGGAAGTGGCCAAGGTAGACAGAAAGGAAACCAATATGTGGAATATGTCAAGCAAGCTTCAGTCAAAACCACTCATAAAAGGCTGGACCTCCTGTTGTGTTGTCCTGATGCTACTTCAGTCTCATCTAGTGTTGTGAGCTAATTTGGATAAAACGTGTGCAGGCAGGCTGCCTTAAAGCCAGTCCCTTAGAATAAAAGACTGATGATTCCTTATTGGATTGATGATTGATCCAAGTCTTATTTCCTTAATGTGATCCTCTCTTAGGCTTTATTAGTGGAGAAAAAGATGATACTTTTGTCATACAGTATAATTATCTATAGTGAAATATAGAGACAAAACACAAACCTATTTCCAGAAGTAGGAAGGGACGTCTCAAATCCCTTGGGCTTCAGGCCTAGTCAGATTTGCTACTTCTGATGACAACAAAATATTCTGGGGCAAAGTTTATGCCAAAGTCACAGTTTCTCTGTACTTTCCTAATGTTAGAAGACTTAGGATATCATCTGGCAGATGATAAAATACCATGGTCTGCAATTTTCTGACATAAGTCTTATTAAATTATACAGATTTTAAAAAATAAAAAATAAATTATGGACTGATAAAGGCAATAATTTTATATCATATGAGTTTTTCATATTACTTATTTAAGAATTCACCAAAATATATTACAGGCTCTATAAAATAGAATAGATTTATTGATTACCATGTAAAAATCACCATTGATGATCACTTTAGTGTAATATAAAAAATTTAAAAGATAAAGAAAATCAGATATATATTAAGAATATAAATGATATTAAAAATATTTTTGAGCAAGAAGAAAAAAAATTATATAAATCAGCACTATCAGGCTCAAATATTTCTCAAAAGTCATTATTTTATATTTATGAAAGAAAAGTTAGGCCTATAAAAAGAGAGGTTGAAGTAAAAAATATCCACATTAATCTATCATATTTGATGAAAGATGAGAAGTTATATGCTATACCTTTAACATTTTTTGTTTTTCATAGTATTCTGAGATAAATTATATTTGAAGTTATGTGATGATACCATAGAAAAAAAACATCAGAATATAATAGTGGTTTATTAGGGCAAGTTGATGAAAAATGCCAGCTTACTAGAGGGTGTATTTTAAATAGAGTGATTACTCTTTCAAAAACAAAAAAAATATAAAAAACCAAGAATAATTATGATGATCCAAATATAGGGTAATGGAATTTGCATCTTTGAGTCTTGTTGTGAAGTTGCACTCTTTTGTTATTTCAATCATGAATTCAGGGTGCTTCAGTCCTTCGAATTTGAGTCCCAGATTCTAGATTTTGCTTTACTTTTAGAATGATCTGTGGCATGAGTTTCCAAGACCCCAATTAATCCTTATCTAAATTTGGTCTTTTCCCATTTTCCACTTATCTCCTATCAGTGTTCATTATAATGTGGCACATTTAATCCAATTACACCCTTGTGTATATATGGATTCAATAGCCATTCTGAGAATTATAAAAGTTTCCCAATTTCCCAAATAAGTGATAGCCCATTTTATATTATTATTTTCTCTTTCTATTTAAGAAAAATCTTAATAATACCTTTTCTAGTTTACTTTTGAAAAAGCCTAGGTAACTGCCCCTTGTTGCCTTTTCTAATCCACAATAGCTGCTGCCTGTTTGTAACATCCCTGCAATATCTCAGCGTTGTATCACCTCCTCCTCTTCCAAAGGCAACTCCAACACAAAAATCTGCTATTACTCCCCTATGCAACTAATCATAGTTATTTTTAGTTTGTATGGCTCACTTAAGATATTCCCAGTAATGTCAAAGGTTGCAATTTAAACCCTATGGAATAATAAAATTTCTTAATTTTTTATCTTAATAAAATATTGAATCAAGATTAAAAGTTGATCATATCAGAAATAATTTGAATAAATTGGAGATAAAATAATGTAATTAAGTTATAAAATATATAATATGGAGCCTAGACATAAAACATAATGACCATATATTTACTATTTAGATTGGTGTCAAAATACACCCAGGGATAGGAAGTCAAAACTCAAACCAAAAATAAAGCACTATAGCAACTCAATTCATAGGCAGAATCTCTCAGTTGTTATGTGAAGCAAAGTGTAAGCAATTATGCTACCTAGTTACCTTAAAGAAGATACAGTGGTTTTAAAAGCTATTGCAACAACTGAAAATAACTAAGATTTAAAAAAAATGTACTCAGATTTAAGCAAGTCTCAAGTTGGGCAAGATTCAGGAATTAAATAATTTAAGTATTTTCAGTGAACTGAAAAATGTGAAACAAGAAAAAATATCACTAACACAAAATAAAAAATTACATCAAACATAAAACAACATAGTTCAAGCTGCCAACAAAGTGACCTGGCACAACAAATGAAATAGATCAATACTGTTCCAGAATATATTATAATCCTATCAGGATTCAGATGAGGCACTGACAGAAGAAAAAAATGAAAAAAAATTTGAGCAATCTAGAAGTGAGATTACACAAGCACAACAAAAAATTAAATCACAAAAGATGTGTAGTATGTGCATCCAAAAATAGAAAAAAGTTTAGCAGCCAATCAGCAGCTATCCAACTTGGGAGCAGAGGAATTTTTATTGATTTTCATGGCTCTTTATTTGTGTATAATGGTTTCAAGAAATTTCCAAATCATGACTTGGGATTACAATAGAAAAGTCTTGAAATTTTAAATGTCTATTATTAGTGATTTTATACTTATATTTTTATTTTACAATGGTTTTTACTAGCAAATTTTTTACAGTGCCAGTGAACAAGGCAGCAGCCAAGTCAGTTTCAGCAGAGGGATGGCTCAGTATGCAGAGCCCCCTGTTTATACCCAGATCTTTTATTTGGGTAACAAGGAAGCTGATCTGTAACTGACCCCCAACCCACAAGGGGTTGACTTGTTTGCTAGCCACCAAGTGTCTAGCACTGATCCTGCCCCCTTTTCCAGCCCTGCATAATGTTGTTGTGAATCCCAATATTTATGCATTATTACATTTGCCTTTGATGGGATCACATTTCAAGTGAAAAATCCTTCAGTTTCCTTTCTCTCCTCAAAATGGGGTTCACTCCAAATTGGGTGAAGGACTTATTTACATTCCAACTAATGACATGAGTGATCCTTGACCCACTTATAAGAGTGGCTAGTGATCTATTTGTCCTTCTACTATTTTGTGGTGAACAATTGTCATATAAGAGTCATTTAAATTCATCCAATGAAATTAAGTTCTATTTACACCCTTTTTTTGTTTATTTTCATACTTCTACGCCATCTCCATAGTCTAGTCTAGAGGAGATTTCTGATAATTATCATTCCCAGGGCCGTAAGGTAAATTCCTTATTCATCCCTGAAAACTAACCTCCAGCTTAGTACAAACCCAATCCTATTGTTAGTATTTCCCCTTGTGTCCCTTGGCTGCCCCAAGTACACAACAAAAATGGTGCTCACTACAGGGGCTATAAGCCCCTTGGTTAATCCCTTCAAAACTACTTTCTATGGTATCTCATCTCCACCAATTCAGGACCTGTATTTGCCTGAAGTTTCCAGCCCTCCGATGGAAGAAGACATTGCCAACCTGCCTACCACTCCTACTGTTCTGAACTTGGATAATGTCCCCTGTCTTGTGTCTATCTGCTGGATACCCCTGAATTAGACCAAATGACTTCAGTGGCCCTTAGATTAGCCCGCAAAAGAGCCATCCCTAATCTACAAGTCCAGTTCAAAGCTACAGAATATTATGATATGATAGTTGTTCATTGTATTCTGAACTACCTCTTTTCAGCAGACAACTCTGCTACTCACAAAATCTTCTCCTTTATTCAACCTCCCTTAGACCATCATCAGATGTTACTGAGGCTCCACATCCACAAGATTTCAACCCTTTGTGCCACTGTTTCCAAACATTGGGAGCAGTTATCTGCCTATCAACAGTGTGTATACTCTCTGTTCTCCCTAGTATCCAATAATAAGAGAGATTTAATTACCCCCAAGCTCAATTAACTAAATCTATCAAGCATCTGCATTCTTCTGTCCCTGACTACGTTTGTGAGTGCCTTCAGGAGTTCCATCAGCCACAACAACCCTGGCAGGCCCTGGTTGACTCTGTTCTTAACACCCACTGCCCTGAATTTGAGCAGTTGGTGGTACAGCTCAATATTTTCTGGGTAACTGTGGTAAGTTTGACTCCCTGGTGATTGACTCCCTTAAAATTGACTCCCTGGTAGTTGACACTATAGTAAAGTGAGAATTCAGCTTTTTCCTTGATTAACAACTGGAAATCAACACTTTTTTAATTAACAGATCTTGATGTACTAAAACCTTTTAATATGGAATAATAAGTCTTGCAGCTATGGTATACTAAAATGACCCCAAAAAAGCTCAAAAATGCAATAAAAAGTGTATCTTAACTAATGAGAATAAGGAGAAATAAGCAAATAAATCTCCTTTCACTATGTAATTTATACTCTTCATTATAAAAATATTTTTGATTACTATAAAAATTAAAATTCCAATGAGACAAAAATAAACAAAAAACACAAAAATAGAAGCTATACAAAATATGAAGAAATATTAATTTTTATTTGATATAGTTCATATAAGTATAAATGTGAATATATTTTGTTTTATTAGGAAATTAACAAAAATTAAGATATTTCATTCACTTTCAAGTATAACTATTCATCTCAAACTTATCATGCATACATAAAACAATCACTGATATCTAATTAAATTAAAAATACTTAAACTTTAAAACTAAAAACTAAATGATCAAAGCTAATAAGTAGAAAATTAAAGTTAAAAAGTTATAAGTTAAAAGTAAAAATCATATAACTGAGCAAGCAAGCAAGTTTATTCCTCATCATTCTTTCCCCATTTCATTTTGGCCCCTTCCAGGAGAGCAGTGGCAATAAGCTTAAGCTGCTGCTTAAGCTCAGAGGCCTTATACTTGTGCTTGGCTGCATCCTGGATGGCCTTGGTGAAGAGGGTACAGCAGGTGGTTGGCTTGGTGGGGGGACGCGGTTGGAGAGATCTCAGAGCTTGGAGATTGTTTTCCCTTGCTCATGCTGCAGGAGAGAGAAGAACTTATTAAACTTTGGATGAAGCCCAAAGTTGGCTTTAAGATGCTTGTGATAAGCCTCTAATGCCAAAGTGGTCTTCAGCTTCCCGTTGACGGCTGCCCAGTACACGTTCCAGCTGGCCTTGCGTGGGCCTTGCCTTCCCTCTGTGTGACAACCTTCCCAAGCCACTGGGGCTCAAGGTACTCAAGGAAAGGCTTGAACTACGGGTGCTTCACTATGTAGGGATCCTTTGAGAGCACCTCAAACCCCTGCTCAGTGTGCTCTGGATTTAAAAAAGCCAAGGCACTGAATTGTGCCAGCACAAATCTGCAGGTGTCCAAAGTATCCCTCCGGCTCAACCTACTAAGCTTGGTGTGGGCCTGCACATTACAAGCAACTGCTTGGCGGAAGTGGAAGTGGCACCCCTGCACCTCCCTGCTGAACAGCTGCTCAAATGCATTGAACTGAGCAGGCTCAAAGTCCATAATGCACACACAAGGCCCAAGAGCTCTTAGCCTCGCCTTTTCCTCCAAGTCCAGGGTGGCCTGGTCCTTGTCAGAGGAAGGTGGGTTGGCACAGGTGTGGGAGAGTCTTCTTGGATTCATCATTGTCAGCAGGAGGAAGGATGGCAATTCCTTGGCAGAGGATTGTGAACGCACGGGTGTAGATGCCTCAGTGGCCCCAGGAAGAAGAAAGAACATGAGTGGAATCACCCGGATGTCAATCTAGGCATTGACCATCCAGAGCTGCTTGAACATCCGGGGGCAAGTGGCAAAGGTACCATCAATTAGCCAGGTTGACGCCCTTTTCAACTCCATCAGGTTCTGCTGAGTTGAGTAGCAGATTATGCGGTCCTTGGCAGCAGGCCCGTTGTCATGGAGCAGGAAGCACTCCCCACTTAGAAGCTGCTTAAGCTCATGAGTGAGCGTGAGCTCCGAGAGGACATCCAAAGCCTTGGGGGGAGGGGGATTGGCAGCAATATGCTTATTGCTGATAATTTGACCAACTGCTCCTGTGTTGGTACCAACTTAAGATTGTTGGGTTTGAGATGTTGCAAAGCCTTTATGGCCAGGTCAGAAGCCCAGAGATGAGAGTATATGGGTATTACTTGAACAAGGTACCATTTTAACATCTGAGTGATTGGATGATTGGGGGGCTTGCAAGTATGCTCCCCCTTCTCTGCCGTTACTTGCTCCCAGCCCTTGGTGTTTAGCCAGGCCCCACAAGTCTTATCCTCACAGACAAAGCGCTTGCTCTTGAAATTTGCACTTTTGATTGTTACAATTAAAAATTTAGTTAACAGCTACGTAACCAGGGCCGCCTTTTACAGACATAATTGGGGGAAATGGGGGAAGCGTTTGGGGACTTTAAACTCTCTGTCCACATTACAGATATTGTGGATGGCCAGTGGATCCCAAGCCACATGACCAGAAGCTTTAAACTTCTTGGAGTAATCCTCCGGCTCATCTTGGGGGTCAGATGAGGAAGGAGAGGAAGAGCCATTGGGAGGGGGAGGGGAAGGATTCTTTGAGGCCTGCTTGGATGCCTCCTTTTTCTTACCAGAAGAAGAGGTGGGCTCCTTGGCAGCCTTTGACTTCTTGGTAAAGCGCTCCTTTGGTGGGCTCAGAGTCAGCCTCTGAGTGGTAAAAGTAGTGGTCAGTAAGATCACCATCAGATTTAAGGGGGAGGAATTTTTGCGGGAAGGTGAAGGGGATGTGGAAGATGAGGGTGGAGGGGGGGAGGGGGGGAGGAGTAGGAGGAGATGGAGTGGGAGGAGATGGAGTGGGAGGAGATGGGGTTGGAGACTTTGCCTTTGCAGGCTTCTTGGCACACTTGGGAGTGGAGGCAGTTTCTTAGGAGCCCTTAGAGGCTTGGCGCTTGGGCTGTTGGCTGTTCTTGTTTGATTTTGTCTAAAGAAGAGTTTAGCATTGTAAATAATAGAAGTATGAAAGATATTAAGCACAGAGGTAAAACAAAGCAAAAGTTAAATGAAAAGTATGCAAATAAAGCTTTCTTTCTCAAGAAAAAAACATTAAAAGTAGATTGAAGCAAAATAGAAACTCAAAGTATAGATATAAAGGTTAAAACATAGTAAATAAGTGAATTTATGATGAAGCATCAAAGATGTTAGGTTCAGCATAAAATCTTAGTGTTAAATCAATGTAAAAGTTTAATTGAAAATCAAAAAATATGAAAATTATATGGAGAGCAGCAGAAAAAGTAGTAGATTATAATAGCAAAAAAATAAAAAATAATCATGTGGAATTTTTTTGTTGAGAGTTGAAAATTTGAAACATAGTAAAGTGTCAAGTTTGGCACTGTCAATCAGCTGAGTAAAACTGAATTCTCACTATCAAGTATGCCAGAGTCAAGAAGAAACATCAAATTTACTATGCTTTTTACATATAAAACTTGCTTAAATTTAAAACAAGTTCAAAAGGTAACCCAAAAGCAAGGCAGTATCATATGCTCAAAAATTAAAAAAATACAACATAAGTTAAAAAAGTAAATGTGTGAAAATGTGTTTATTAGTGATTAAGGTATGCTGTGAGGAGCTGGGAGTGGATTATTTACCATAGTGTTAGTTAAAACGCTAAGAAGCTCTCTGTACTAATCCCCAAGTTAAAGTGTTGAGTGTCAAGTGGCGCTCATAGTGCGTCACATATTAATTTAGCCTTAATTCCAAGCCTTTGATTAGTTAAATCCAAAACCAATTGGGCTAAGTGGATAGAGTCAAACAAAGAAAGTGTTGAGTTTCAGTTTTTTATAAATTATTTATGAAATCTCTAAATAAATTGGGCTTAATTTATGTGGCACCACTTAATCCAAAACCCAGGAATGACATAAAGTAAAAAAGTGGGGTATTTGATTAATGTCTATTCCACTAAATCCAGTATAGTGGTGCTTAGGAGTCTAATCAACAACTATGGACACCAACAATAAAAATATAATAGTAAATAATAAATTTTATATAAGCGCATATGTATTTTATTAATAAAATTAAAATTTGGCTTAAAAATTATCAAACTGGTCACTTTTTGGTTTAGAGTGTCAAACTCAGGTTTTTTCATTTATATTAGTAAATTTACTTATAAATTTCCCCTTAATTCAGTATTTTAGATAACTGATTTATTAAAAAGAGTTGAGTTTGAGTAAATTTAACCTTGGTTTTTGGTTTCAAACACCTAAATCACTAGTAAAAATTAGCTTAAAATTGGTTAAGCCAAAAATACTAAGAGATTCACATATGCGGCACTCAACTCCCTGGTACTCAACAAAGTGTTAAGTACCAGGGAGTCAATCAACAGGGAGTCAAACTTAACAAAGTTGCCATTTCCTGTATCCATACTGCTGAGCAATTACAATGCTTAGCTGATGTTGCCTCAAAAAGTATTCAAGACATGCAGGTTTAATTTGATACTGGAAAAGGCTTCTGCAACTAATATTATCCAAGGATTGCAAGCTTGTGAAGATGAGTTAAGCCAATCTCCTGCTGGTGGTTGCCTTTCTGAAGATCTGATGAGACAAAAGCAGGAAATATTAGATTCTATCCATGAGTTGTGTGCTACCACAAGAAGCAAAGTACCTCTTGAAGCTACGCCTCAACCTGACCCTCAGGTGGCTGTGCTTACCACCCAGGTGGCTAAACTCCAACAAAATATCTTGGAGTTACAAGATGTTGTTACAGAGCCACCAGTTTACCAGGACCCTCTGAGGATGAGGGCTGATGCCCAGGAATTTCTGGACAGCCTTGCATCTATTGCACAATAGATATGATTGCTCTGGCTAATAGAGTTGATCATATGAAGCAGGATAATGATGCCCTAGACATAGAATTTCAGGAAATGACCAAGTTGATTGACTCTTTCAATGATAAATTCTCCCCTTGTCTGTTTTTGGCCCATCTTTGACCTCCCAACTAGCTGAACTCTCAACTGTGGTGATCAATAAAGGACACCAATTTGATACTTCTGAACAGCAAACAAGCTGCGCTTCAAAAGCTGGCACCCACAACACCAATTCTTTAGTTGCTTTAGAAGAAAGCATTTGAAAGTTGTGGGCCAGACAGCTTCACACAGAATTTGAAGCTTAGTTCTACCCTCACATCAATATGGTAGACAGTAATAATGTTGGACCAACTCCTGAGGCTCATTTCAAACCTACCTTCAAGCAAGTCTTTGACCTGAAGACGTCTACAATTGCTGCCTTCCTTACCACATATTAAAAAACCATATATAGTACTTCTAGTGAGATCAAGAAAGAGCATATTTTGACCTTCCTCCAACCTACCTGTCAAGAGATAGTAGTACCTGAGCTTACTTCCTTTACCACCTGGTAAGAAATTAAGCAACTACTGATCAAGCAGTTTGGCAGAGAACTTAGCTTAGAGGTAAAGAAGGACATGTTCATAAACATTGTCTTTAAACCTAAGGAAACTCTGGCTGAGCTTGCTGATAGCTTTTACGTGCAAGGCCAACAACTAATAATGTTGTAACTGTGCTGTTTTAGCAGAGTTACAAGGGGAAAATATTTGGAAACTAGATAATTATCTTTATTTGGAGATATGGATTATTTAGTTGCTGTGAATTATCTTAAGAGGAACATGATTATGTAGATCATTCAGTTGGATGGTGAAGGGAGTGGCTTGTTCCTGATAAAGGGTCAGGTGCCAAATCAAGTCATCCACCAAATAAGATCATTGTTTGATCATGTTGTTGCTTTTGGGAATTCAAGTTGACTTTCTTGTTTGGGACCAGGTCACAGGTAAGTCAGATTGCAGGTCATGAACCCTCTTAGTTGGAATCTTGCTGGAAGGTCAATCCTGCTGTTTCAACATCACCCCCGGCTGAAGGTTAGCTTTGTATGGAGAGAGGTCATCAGGGAGGTTGTCAGGGGCTCAGGCACTGTAATGAACTAGTTGTTGTTTGGTTGCAGGTAGTACAGCCTCTTGTTGCTTCTGTCAAGCCTTTAAAGGTTGTAATCAATTGTGGTACAGGAATTTGTCTTGTTTACGGTTACAAAGTCCTTGTACCAGGTAAGTGTTATTTTTTGTTTATCTTTAATATAATGGTGAGGCCCACTTTTTAGGCTGTAGCTTGCTTTTATCTGTGTTCATTACCCAGACTTTGTCTCCAACTTTGTGCCTGGCATGGATAGGGACAAAGGTGTCTCAAAGACGTCTTTCTTCCTTTTTGAGCTGGTCACTGTTGGCTTGCACTATTTGGGGTGCTAAACAGGGTGGAATTTTATTGGGTATTTCCAACTTTGGCCCCATAAGGGCTTGGATGATGTTTGATTATGTGCCATATATGAGCTTGAAAGGGCTCTTCTCAGTGGATCTCTTCACTTGGGTGCAGCATATGAGGAGTGCTTTTGGTAGTTGCTTGACCCAGTCCTCAGGTTTCCTGGCTGTGAGATTTTCAAAGGCTTGTACTAGGATGCCATTCAATTGCTCAACTTGGTCATTGGCCTGAGGATACTAAGGTGTGGTTACAGTGTGTTTGACTTGATTCTTTGTGAGGTAAATGTTGTGCTTTCTGAGTTCAATCTTTTGACTCCGTCTGTGATCAATAGCTCAGGCTTGCCAAACTTGCTAATTATTTCCTTACCAATGAATTGTTGGACATTTTTGCCAGTATGTGTTTTCACTACTTTTGCTAATGGCCAGTGAGTGGCAAAGTCAATGGTGGTGATGATGTATTTTTTGTTGTTGTGTCTCCCCAACATTATTCCAACAATGTCAAGGGCCCACACCTTAAAGGGTAGTTGGGAGTGGATTGGTAACACAGATTTTGGTGGGGTATCACTCTTTGCAAACTTTTTGCATACTTCACATTGTTAAAGGACCTCCTGTACATCTTGATATAAGATTGGCCACTATTCTTTATGCTTTAGCAATTTATAGAGATATTGTCTCTTTGTATGACCCATGTCTCAATGGTAATTTAGGATGGTGTCAACTCTTTGGTGTATGGGAATTTACAGGATAGTGCTTTTGTCAGCTATTTTTTGATGGACAGTGCCGTATACATCAGTGAGGAGGCCCTCATTTTTGATGACAGTTTCCTTAGTGATGTTGGTGGTACCTGGTGGGAACCATTTGTCCTTGATTTGGGGCACCAGGAGGGACCGTTCAGGGTCAAGCCTGTTTTTGCCTCTTGTGGCTGGGATGTACAGTTGGGAAAGGACGTTAGCCATGACTAACTTGGCCCCTGGCTTATATTAAATGTTCATGTTAAATTTTTCCAGAAACTTCATCCAGCGCACTTGGATCCTGGACAAGTTGGCCTGGGTTTTGAAGTAAATGATGGACTTCTGATCAGTTAGGGCGGTGAATTCTTCCTGGCGCTCAAGGTAGCAGCGCCATTTTACAAGGCAATGAACAATGGCCAGTAGCTTCTTATTGTAGATTGGGTAGCAGCACTTGCCATCAGTTGACTTTCAGGACTTGTAGGCCACGGGGAGGAATTCACTGATATCTGTTTTGATTCTAAGTACACCTCCAATGAAAGCATCCAGGATGTTGGTTTCCATCTGATAGTCTCTTTCTTGCTTGGGGTATTTTAGGATGGAGGAAGACGTCAGTTTCTCCTCAAGGCAACAGAAACAGATATCTTGTTGTGGTACTCATACAAACTTGGATTTGATCCCTGTTATTGCAGATAGGGGAGCTTTCAGAACACCACAGTTGAGTATAAACCTTTGGACACAGGCTATTATCCCCAAGAAGGCAAGGAGCTCTGTTCTGTCCTTGGGTGGCAGCATCTTACAGATGGCCTGAATCTTCTGTCAATCAGGTTTGATGCCATCTTTTGACACTACGTGACCAAGAAATGGTAGCTGTTTACGGAAAAACTGACATTTGGATGGTTTGGTCAATAGTTTTTGCTGCGCCAGAGATTTGAAGACAGCTTTCAAGTCTCTGAGATGTTGCTCTACCAAAGGGCTGTAGAGAATAAGGTTTTCCAGGTATAATAGAGCATGTTTGCAAATATGGGGAGCAAACACCTTGTTCATGAAGGTGACAAAGGTCAAGGGTGCGTTTGTCATCCCAAAGTTGAGCACAACACACTTGTACAAACCATACTTGGTGCAGAAGGCTGTCTTGGGTATGTCTTCTTCCTTGATTTGGATCTGGTTATATCCTGTCATCAGATAATCTTAGAGAAGACATTTGTTCTGCCCAAGGCGTCAAATAGATCATC
Source organism: Entomophthora muscae (assembly GCA_014839935.2). Classification (NCBI taxonomy): domain Eukaryota; kingdom Fungi; phylum Entomophthoromycota; class Entomophthoromycetes; order Entomophthorales; family Entomophthoraceae; genus Entomophthora; species Entomophthora muscae. Next base: position 92,214 of record QTSX02006605.1, read on the forward strand.
AATAAGCGGGAGCAGGTAGCAGTTTTTGATGGTAACTTCATTCAGCACTTGGTAGTTGGTGACAAGTCTATGGGACCCGTCCCTCTTTGCCACAAAAAATACAGCAGCACCAAAGGGAGATTGAGATGGGGATATTAGTCCTTTCTCCAATGCTTCCTTGAGATATGATTGTAAGGCATTGTCTTCATTTGGGGTGAGCCAGTATATAGGTTGTTCTTTAGGTACTTCTCCCTTGAGCTTAATGGTATGCTGTATATGTTTTTCCAGAGGCAACCCTGGTAAGGCTTCCTTGAAGATCTCAGTGTAGCGGCTCACAATTTCCTGGTCTTGGGGAGTTGTTGTGTATTGGTGTTAATTGAAGTGAATGACCTTGTATTGGCAAGAGTCCCATTCAACTGCTTTGAGGTTGTCTTGTTCTTTGTGTGTCTCTGTGATGCTCACAAAGATATGATCTTGAAAGAGTTGGACCACAGAGTCAGGATAGATTTGGTGGTGTACTCCCTCACTCTTGATAGTTAACACTGAAGTAACCCAGTCCACATGTGTGTTGTTTTCTGCAGCCAGTCCAGGCCAAGCACAACATCAAACCTGGGGAAGTTGATGTTAAGTTCCTTAGATGGTGAAGTGCATATTCTCCAGCACAATAGAGAAGGGGGCTGTCTTGCATGTCACTGTAATGTAGTATTCATCAGCTAGGACCATGTTTTTAATCTGAAAAGGATTAGTGTCTAGGTTGAAATTTTCCACAAAAGTGATGTTGATAAGTGTGTGTTTTGTTCCTGAGTCTAGGAGCACAGAACCAATGTAACTGCAAAAGCAGAAAGGGTAAGACATAAATTTATTGGGATGTCTGTCAATAGTGTAGAGTACTGGATTTTCAAATGGGAGCTGGATTATTGGGCATTGGTCTACTTTTTTGGAGAAGTACTTGTTGTTGGGAAAGGTAGTAGTTTGGTAGGGAGAGCTTGGCTTGCTTAGTGCTCTCCCTGGGCTTTTCCCTTGTCCTGATTGTCCTGTGTAGTGCTAACCCTGAAGTGAGTACAGTTTGACAGTTCATTATTCCTGCTACTGTGATCATTTGATCCTGAGGGCTTTTAACTTGTGCCATTGTTGTTATTTCTGTTGCCAGGTGGAGGACAAATAGTAAAACCTGATGGGTAAGAGTCCTTGGGTCTTTCTCTTTTACCAGCCTGAGCTTTGTGGAGGGCATTTGACGTCTGCTCTTCCTTCTCTACATCAACAGTAGAGACTCTGCAGATTGCTTACTTGGTCCAGGTTGATGTGTCTCATTACATGCGGCTTGAGTGCTTTGTATTACATGAGGTGTATGGCTGGATTTTCAAATGTCATGTCAGAAGATGCTCATAGACAGAGCTCTTTGTACACGCAGGTGAGCTCCTTCACTGTGCCAGTCTGGGTCAGGTTCTTTAATTGACATATGATCATGAGAGTGGTGTCCTTCATTACAAATCTTGCTAAGAAGTCCTGCTTGAAGGTATCCCAGTCTTTCTCAGTGTGGTCTTCATGTCATTTACTGCATAATGGGCCTGTGTTGTGTCTAAGGCAGATGTATATCTCTGCAATCCAGAACCTTTGAAGGCATTCCATTTGTGCCAATTTGTTCTGTGCCAATTGTATCCATGCTGTGGCATTGTTGTCATTGGCTCCAGTGAAAAACTCTAATGAGGCACTGCATAGACGTTAGGGTACATGGGCGGGCATGATACTTTTGTCTGTCACACAGGGATTAGTGGTAGATGCTCAAAAGAATCCCTGTGCTGATAGAGCGTTTAAGGTGGAAACTGGTATCACTAAGTTTTGGTACAACACAAAACCTTCTGGTATTTTAGTACCTGGAGTATAAGGCACCCAGTCTACAGGAAGGCCAGACATGATTCTTTTGTAGATGTGTTGACTGCAGCAAGTACATACAATAGGCAGAATTTGGAGGGATAAAGTAGGATGGGGAACCTACTTCTGCTACCAATGTTGTAACTGTGCTGTTTTAGCAGAATTAAAAAGGGGGAAATATTAGAAACTAGATAATTATTTTTTCTGGTGATATGGATTATATATTTTCTGTGAGTCATCTTAAGAGAAACATAATTATGTATATCATTCATTTAGATGGTAAAGGGGGTGGCTTGTTCCTGGTAAAGAGTCAGGCGCCAAATCAAGTCATCCACTGAATAGTATCATTATTTGTTTGTGCTATTGCTTTTAGGAATTCAAGTTGACTTCCTTGTTTGGGACCAGGTCACAGGAAAGTCAGATTGCAGGACACAAAATTGCTTAGTCAAAACCTTGCTGGCGGGTCAATTCTGCTGTTTTAACAATAACTAGTAAAGAGTTGACTGCCTATGAAGCCTATACTGCTTGCGCCCAGGCCCTAAAGGTCAAATAGCTCTTATGTCTGCACTTCAAAGCACATAAGGCTATGCTTATGTCTATGAAGAGTATTAAAACCCTCCTCCAAGACATGTACCTCACCCATTTGAGCTCAATGGTACAAGAGAGTTGAGCTGCTGAGTCAGGTACAAATCCCTGCACTTCTAAAATATTAGCTATGAACGCCTGAAACCAGCCCAAACAACAAGGCTGTCATAATTGTGGTCAGATAGGCCACCACTCTTGAGTTTGTACAAATCCTTGTATTAAAGGAGCTGATCCTAGAGACCAGGCAGAAAAAGAGAGTTCAACCTAGAAGTGGAGATGCTCTTGGTTGACAACTCTTATCAGTATCCCCCTTCCCCTCCTTCCACTTCCTATAATGATTCATCTGATTCCCAAGCTCCTCTCATCCTTCTCCTCTTCCACAACATTTGAGACAATTCTGATATGAAAGAATCTGACACTGAAGATCCTGATGCCTATGATTACTCTGTCCTTTCTGTACCTGAGATCATTCCTGTCCCCTATAAACTACGTTCTGGGAAGGCTATAATCACTGCCAAACCTTTTGCTGATGCAAAAAAATGGTTTAAAACCCTACCTCACTCAAGCCAAGAGGTCACCTGTCTTGGTGAAAACCTCTGAAGAAGACGCTGAGGTGAATGACACTGTCTTTCAGAACATCTCCATTTTGCCTCCCCTACAGACCATTTACAAGGAGTTTCCTGTCCTCAGGTGTATGCTAGAAAATTGTGATAAGGAGTTGGCTGAAGCACAAGATGTCTTGGCTGTCCTTTCCCCTTTTGGCTGTACAACTACTTGCGTAGAGATATGCATCCAAAAGGTGAAGATTAAGGACGTCCTTGACACTGGGTCTCCAGTCAATGTTGTGTCCTCCAAGTTAGTAAAAGACTCAAGCTATCCCCAGACCTCAACTATCATCAGACTTATGGGACAGCTGGCCTGTCTATGACACAGGCTATTTGTGTGTACTTGGCCCTCCCTATGAGCTTTGACAAGCTATTTCTTGCTGCCCCTGCTTTAGTCCTGGAGAATGAGACCTACAATATATGGGCAGGAACTAAATTGCTTCAATAATACAATGTGATCATCAAAATGAAGGATGAGTACCTGTCTATCCTTGAATACAAAGTTCCTCTCATCTTTGAGGAGCCCATCAAGATGCCTGGCAAGCGCCTTAAGACATGTGTCCTAGAATACCCTTCTGGAATTTTCACACTGAGATACTACACTCACTCCTCAAATATTAAGTGACCTCCTCCAGCCTGCCCTGCAGCTGATAGAGTTCCCCTCTTGACTACCTCAGCTGTGACCATCCTACCTGGGTCTAAAGTTATCATTGACTCCCAGATCTTCATGAATTATGTGAGCATACCTTCGTAGAGATGTATTCCCCTTTCTCTTTAGGGCGTAACAAGCCTCATCTCTGCCCAGGAATCCTAGAATCTTCTAACAAAGATGCTGTTCAGTTACTTGTGACCAACCTAACTCCTGTACTTATCATTGTCTCTATAAGTCAAGTGGTTGGCTACAGCCAGCTCTTAAACGCACCCAATGTTCTCTTGCTGCATCATTTTGGTACTTTCTGTGACTTCAACCTACCAGAAAAAAACCTCAAGTGTTGTCTTTGTTCAGTGCTGAGGATTTCCTGCAGTTGTCTCCTGTAAAAGAGAAGGAAGTTCTTGACCTGGTTGATCATTTTTCTGACTTCTTTGCCAAAGATAGTACTGATTATGGCCTGGCTAAAGGTGTCATTCATCATATTGATAAAGATGATGCTCCTCCTTTCCAACCAAAGCCCTATAGACAAAGTAGAGTAGAGGATGCTCAGGTGTCAAAAGAACTCTATCAGTTGCTGGACCCTGGAATACTTGCTTCTTCCAAGATTACATGGCCCTCTGCTCATATTGAAGAAGGAAGAGGAAGGGCACCACATTGTGATGAACTATTGACAGTTAAATTCCTTAACCAAGATTCTTACCCCTTACCACACATAGATGATGCTCTCTTCTGCTTGGAGGTTCTAAGCTCTTTTCAGCTATGGATCTGACATATGGCTACTGGAAAGTTGAACTCTCTTTCAAAGACAGGGAAAAACCCTCATCATCTCAAAGGGATTTTTTGAACCTACATGTATGCCTCAAGGGCTGTGTAACACTCCTGCTACCTTTCAGCGCCCATGAACTCCATACTCTGTGACTTGAAACTCCCATGTGTCCTGGCATACTTGGATGATATAACTGTCTTTGGTGCTACCTTTACTGATCATCTTATCACCTAAAGGAATTATTCCTTAATATTTGAGAGGCCATCCTCAAGCTAAAACCATCTAAATGTGCTTTCTTCAAGGAGCACCTTGAATTCTTGAGTCATGAAGTAACACAGACTGGAATCCAACTAATGACCAAGTAAGTTGAGGCCATTGAAAAGATGCTTTCATCCACTCACCTTTGTTAAGTACAAGCCTTTTTTAGGAATGATGGGAAATTATAGATAGTTTATCCCCAACTTTGCCAATACTAGTGATCCTCTAGTCCAATTATTATGCAATTTTCCCTTCAAATAAACCGCTAGTCAACAGCAGACCTTTAGGACTCTTAAGCAAAAACTCAAAGAGGCTCCCATCCTGGTGTATCCTGGCTATAATAAGGAGTTCATACTTTACCCAGATGCTAGCAACCTAGCTATTAGAGCCATCCTTGCACAACCAGACAATGAAGGAGTGGATCACCCTGTAGCATATACATCTCAAGTTCTCAACAAGCGTGAAAAAACTATAGTGTTATAAAGAAATAATGTCTTGCTGTTCTGCATGCTGTTAAGAAATTCTGCCATTACGTCTACAGCACCCATTTCACTGTAGTTACTGACCATGACTCACTTAAGTGGTTACAACAGCTCAAGGAGCCTGAAGGGCTTCTAGCTAGATGGACCCTTTGCCTTCAAGGATATAACTTCACAGTACTTTATTGCCTGGGGTTCTAACATCAAAACACAGATAGTTTATCACATATGCCTATCTTAGCAATTTGTCCTGCAGAGGTAGAACATTTGTATGAACTGATTGGTTATCCATCCTCTTGGAAAAGTAAAACTGAGGAAATTTGTTTAGCTTTGACTAAACTGTCAGAAGACACCCTCATCTGCAACAACCAGCTATTAAAGAAGGTTTGCAATCAGTACCTACTCTATTTCCCCCCAGTCTTTGCCTATTGTTGGTGCTCCAAGCGCACAAAGAGACTGAAAATGGGGCATAACTAATACCTACAATTGGATTCAGAAGGATTACTATTGGGAAAATCTTTGGCTACTAAAATCTGATATCATTGCTAGTTGTCATGACTGACAGTTAATGTTCCAGTAGCCTCCATAATGCCTGGTATTTCCTGTCCCAATCTCAAAGCCAGGAATCCAGGAAGCCAGGTAAACAGTTAACCAAGTTGAAAGGTTGAAACCAAACTTTTGATTGTAAATGGGTTACTTCTGCTCCAGTTTGCCATTTGGATTTGATTACCCTGTGCAAGTTGACACTGATAAATAGACTTAATCTGAGAGTCACTTGATACAACCTTGTTTATCAGAATGGTTGATAGAAAATAATCACTCAAGGGTTTTTTGCATACTGGACCAGGTACTCTTTGAATTATGTAGACAGAATAGAATACATGGATCCAGGTGGTATTGCTTAGTTGTTAAATTTGGTACATATTAGAAAATTTTCACTTTTCAACTATAAGAGTTAATTACTCCCTAAATTACTCAATAAACCAAATTATCTCCTGGTCTAACTTTATTTAAAATACATCCAGTAGTTGGTTACCTCTTCTACATTCTGTATAAATTGATTGTGTTTTTGATTATCACTGTAATATGGGGCCCTGCCTTGGGTTTGTTGCTGTTGGTAGATCCCAACATTACCCCCAATGCCTTAAAATCTTGTTGTTTTTCCTGCAGAATTTGGATCTGAGACAGTTGTGACTTCTCAATGTCCAGAGTTTTATGCTGAAGCCACGTTAATTTTTTCACATGCAATTTATCTGAGACTCCTTTGGTTGGGTTTAATCATTCTGTTAAACTCCAGTGTTTCTTTTGGAAATTTTACTAAACAGTATCTGAAGCTTTGGTGGTTGTTATATTTCCGCGTAGAGTTGGTAGTTGCTTTCACTTAACTCAAAATACAATCCTTCTTATTACTAAAGATTGGGTCAAGATAAGTATCTAGCCTAATGCGTATAATGAAGTTAAAGTATGTAAATTTGATCTTTTATTTAATCAATCAAGAAGGGAGTTATATATTAACAGAAGAGATTAACAAGAGACACAGAATGCCAGGATCATCTGGTTACAGCCTTGTTTCCTCTATCCTTAGCCCACTATTAAACTAAAGATTGACTGATCATTAGATAATATGAACTCAGGATACAACTTAGTTGATCATTTGACCTTGTTATCATCCAGGGCAATAGTACCATTGTTCAATGATTCACTGAGCTTAATGGATCAATGTGTGATTCTAATGACAGCTAGTTTACAACCAATCACTTCACTTTGGTGGCTAATCATCAACTTTATATGGATTTGGGTTGTGATCTCTCACTACATGGAGACTGCTTCTTACTATCTGTCAATTTCTGTCACAGTTACAGTGTCCCAAAGCTGCATCCCATGAATTCAAACTAGTTCTCCTACAGCACATGTTTCACACAGTCAGCATTGAGGCTGTAGGGTCTCTTCCTTGTTTTTGGTCAAGCTGTTGCTTTATCATGATTGTTGTTGACCACTTCAGTAAATGGGTAGAGGCTTTCCCTACCAAGGACATCACTGCCAAGACTACTGCCACCTTCTTTTTGCAGGATGTGTTCTATTGACACAGCTTCTCACAAGTACTACTGTCAGATAATGGATCCAACTTCAATGCAAGGCTAGTAACATCTGTTGTAGAGTCTTTAGGGTCCCACTAGTCTTTCTTGGCTCCCTATAATTTGTCTACTAATGGGTCTGTGGAACGCGCTAACTCAACATTAGTTTTCATTATTTAGAAGCTAACCTATTCAGATGCTGCTAATTGGCACATATACCTGCCTTCTGCCCTCATTGTCTACTGTCTTAGTAAACATTGTGTCATTGGGTACTCCCCATTTACTATGTTATATGGATGTAAAGCAATCACTCTATTGCTCCTAGGGAGTCCCTGTGATGGATCCAGGAAATTCATGCTTGCTTTTTCATTATCCTGGTCTGAATCTTTTACAGTTTGAAGGGGAATCCTTTATGTAAGCTTTGATGAGCTTGGATTCCAGGCAAGCAATCTTGGCATTAAACTCGTTGCCATCTGGTGATCACTTCCACGTTTTTTGCTTCCCATAATCTTAGCTGCAGACCATTTCTTTCATTCCATGGTAGTCTTATTTCAGTTAAAAGCCAAAAACACAAAGCATAAAAAGATTGAGGGGAAAGCAACCATTGTCACACATAAGTATCATTTTTTATTAATTATTAGCATGTTTCCATTATATACCAATCAGGGTACATTCATCTGAAAACCTCTCCAGTTCCAGAATCACAACTGGATTCCTATCACATGGTTTATGACATAACAGCGTCATCCAATCCAGATCTTTACCAAAAAGATCTTCACACTCTTAACCTATAAGAACGTACCATAATACATTCTAGAATCACCTGATTCCTTCTGTGGAAATGTATTGATTCAGCATGAAACTTCCTAAGCTCCTGGCACCAAATCCCAGTGAAATCTATGTATTCCAGATCCAAACTATCAATGTTCCAACTGGGAACCAGTTGATCAATCCTAAATACCTAGGCATCATTGCCTGTATTTAGATAATTTCCTTCTGTTAATTGAACCTACCAATTAACTTAATTAACCTTCACAGTTAATTAATTCACACCAAAGACCACGGGTCATTATGAAGAATTTGGATCAAATACTTGCAATATAATCACCTGTTATACGCTGTATAATTGTCTATTATATGCCGTATAATCACTAGTTCACATAGTTATAACCATCAATTATACAGCAGATAGCCTTTGATTCAATACTGGATTGAGTCAGCTATTATATGGTGTATAATCATTCACTTGAACCACCATTTTAACAACTTGACTTGACATACTTGTTAAACTCTTTCATTTGTTAGCATCACTATTAGATTAAATTTTGATTTAATTTTTGAGTTTTGAATTGTCCCATTTTTAGTTTAACCGTAATAAACTGATGGGAGCAAAGAGTAAAGCAAAGTTGCGTGGACGTCCCTCAAAGACCCCCACACAATCAACTACCTGTCCCCCCCCGCAGTTGACCTAGTAGAGGAACCCACCTGTTCCAACCCAGACCCACACGGAGACCCCAGCCCTGGCCCATTGGGCCCCAAATGGCACCCAGCCACTCAATTGAATTCACCAACTAGTCAAGATCAGACCCAATCAGATCATGATTTGTTGCAGAATAGCTAACCAGATTATAGAACTGTCAGAAATAGACCCACTTCTTCTGACAGCTCTATATCTCACCTATCTGCCAGCCCCCCAGATGAAATGAGACAAGCAGAGCAAGACCACCCCGCAGACCCAGAGGGAGATCCGGGGCCCCTTTATCCCACCAGTCACTATCCAAAACTGAGATAGAGATATTGGAAGGAAGAGGAGTATCTTTTGATGACATCAAACTTTGGATAGAACTCCAGTTTTATTTTAATCAAGTAGATAAATGGATTAGAGCAGAATTTAACCCTACTGATGCCCAACATTGGGAAGCAGCAGGCTTCTCTCCGGCATGCGCCAATATATGGCATAAGGCTGATATCAACCTGACATGGGCAAAAATGTTCCGCCAGTTTAGAATGCATACTGGCAAAGCAAAAGCCTGGACCCAACTGTCTCCACACATGGAAGAAGTCCTTGCTGCTATCAAAAACAAGCTCCCTTTAAAAGAAAGAGAGGCCTGGGCAAGCCACAAATTCAATCTTTATGAGGCAACCAAGTACTTCCTGGGTTTTGTACCAAGCAGTGTGGCTGGAGAAATTAAAACTCTTAACATGCAGGCCCAGGATGTGACTGAATATTTCTCGTCCTTCCAAATCCCCTCCATAGCCATCAGTTGGTCAAAAGCAGGATTTTTGGTTGAAACAGCCAAATCCTGGTTGTGTGCATGCTTTAGCCCCTCAGAAGCCACTATCTCGAATGAACAAGGCTTCACTCCAAAAAGATGCCAGATCATGGAGCTATTCTGAAATCTCTCTGGATTTGTGGCGCAAATTGAGAGAACAGGGTTGGTCAAAAGAAAAGGCTAGCCTGTGGGGCCCATTTAAAGATTGGAAAGTCATTGAGGCAGGTGAATGGATAGAAGAACACTTCACACACCAGGAGATGAAATACTGGCTCCAACAAGGAGAATCACTAGAGGCAGCAGTGACGTAGCAAAAAGAAGGTATTACCACTAAATCCCACATGACAATAGGCCCAATGAAAATATCTGTGGAGGCGTGGAAGGAATGGAGAAATGTGACATCCATTGCAGAAGCCGCAGCCTGGATGGCACCAGGATTTACACCGACTACTGCTACGCCTTGGTTGGAACACAAGGTCAACCCAGAAGCAGCAGCCCTACTCCAGCAGAAGATTACCCCTAGTGAGGCATCTGTGTGGCTCCAGTCAGAAATCAATGATAAGGTACTATTGGACTGGCGTACTGCAATACCTTGCGCACCGGAGGCAGCCGCATACTTTAATAAAAATTTCAAGCCAGAAGAAGCAGCGGCATGGTTTGAACTTAAAGTCCAGGCCTCAGAGGCAGCAAGATTCCAAAACATTGGCTGGGTCCCTGAAACTGTAACCAATTGGCTCAAAATCAACAATATCATGTTTGGAGAGATCCAGAAATACTTTCACCCTAATATTGGCCCTGAGTCCGCTGCGGACTGGAAACAACATGGGTTTGCTCCCGGAGAAGCAAAACTATGGGCAGACCTGATTGTGGATGTAAAGGTGGCCACCACACTCCGTTCACACAATGTCCTCCCCCTTACAATAGCAAGATTCATTGAGAGGAAATACACCCTTGATGAAGCCATCATGTACGCTTTGGAAGGCACCCCTCTGGAACGCGCCAGACCTCCCCAGAACACTAATCTCCCTAAGATGTTGTACAGCAATTGAGTAAAGAGAGGTAAAGAACCCTCTATGTCTGGCCCTATCCCTTTTGAGGACTTTATACGCAACCATATGTTGCAAGGCAACCCTTACAAATCAATTCCTAAATCATATATTAAAAACGCAATTAGAATCTACCTTAATAATCTATCAGGTGGTTCCCTTTGTGGGTATCTGCAATCAATATTTGCAACACTGGACGATGAATTCAAAGACATTGAAGTAGACCACAAGTGGTCTCCAGAAAATAGATACATTGACATCAGCTTCCCGGACACTATAACCCAAGACATTGCTGCTAGACTGGAGTTCATACACAATGACAACCAGCTTAAAGTTGACATCACAAGATACGCCCACCACAAAGCAAAATGGGTCACCTTCACCAACCTACCCACAGACAAGAGCAGTGAATGGGTGCGTGAAGCTATTATCACAGGTGCAGCCTACTATGGGACAGTTCTTGAATGTAGAGAAGAAGGTATCTTTAAAGCAAGGTGTATGCGCCCTACCACACTCCACATTATTCTTGAAGCAGCGCCAATTGTAAGGAGCAGAAACACGGTCCTTTCCTGGTTCGTTAGACTCCCTGGATGTAATGGTAGCGTCATTTATGTGGAGCCCAAGAATGCACGCCAAGTGTGTAACTTCTGCTATACAATGGGAAACAACATCCACCAGTGCCACATTAAAAAAGGAGTTCACATAAGAGGCTATGAGATGGATGTGGATAAAGGTGTCACAAAACTAGGTAACAAAACCTTTGTGAGACCAAAACCTGTGTGGTGGATCCCCCCGGAGGTTAACAAAATATTTGCAATGAGAGCAATACAACGGTCCTTAGAAGAGAGACATAAAGCTGGTAGGGAATGTGAACAGGAACTTACCAATGCAGAAGGACAGGTGACTTTGTAGACCCATCTATACCAGACAAAGCTCAGATGGATGATGGGTCTGATACCATTGACCGCATTATACATCCAGATCTTGGTGAATGGCAGAAGAGTCAAGATAAAATCAATAAGCCACAAAAGAAACCTCAAAAACAAAAAAAGGCCTCCCAAGACCCAACACCTCAGGCGCCCCCAAAGGTTTTACCCTCAATGACCCTAAGCTACGGAAAAGCAGCCAACGCAAAGGTAACCCCATACCTGTTCCTAGCAAGAGGCCCCACCAAGACATGGAAACCAATTTCTCTGAAACTGAATTTGCGCAATTCAGAGCCCAGAACAGCTCCATTCCAGGAATACAAGGTAGTGCCTGGAACCCCTTAAACCGTACCTCAACCTGACCTGACACACCTACTTTGGCCAACATTAAACCTAGTCAATCTCATACCCGTGGGTCGGGCCGCAGGGAATAATGATCATTGCCACCTCCAACGCCCGTAGCACAGGGGACTGGGAAACCAGAGCCACCAAGCTGCACCATTACAAAAAACACTGCATTGACCTATTAATTATAACCAAAGTTTGAGCCCAAAACATCCCAGATTTCCCTCCCCTAGACAAAGACCCGCTAAACCACCCATGGTCTAGACAAGCTAATGTGCCATCCTTCTGGGGCTGTCACATGGTTTTTCTAGCCCTTTCCAAAAACATAAAAATATAACTAATAGAAAGTCACCTCAAAGAAAGAATAATGATTGTACAAGCCCAGATACCACATCAAACCAATCACTTCGTGTAATTGGGGTATATATATCTCCCCAACACAAAGAAAGCGCCGCCCAGTGGCAAATACTAGAAACCATCCCTGTTACAGATGACACAGTGATAGGTGGTGACTAGAACACTTGGACTGACAAATATAGAGACATATTTCCAATTCGAAATCACAATCACGCCGCGGGGCCACTATGCTGAACTACATGGCTAGACATGGGCTAATGTTCACCCTTGACAAAGAAAACAATGGGCCAGGAACCCTCACACAATGGGGTATCTGCCCTGTACACAAAACCGTGATTGGCAGCAGAATTGACTTCATACTGATTGCGGGCGCCCTGGAAGGGAGATCATTTCGCTCAATGGTGTACCCATCAAATGTGAGTGATCATATGATAGTAAAGATATCAATCTGCACATCCAAGAGACCGAAACGCGTCTGGAGTATTACCCCCAGCACTCTTTGGGACCCAGAATGAGTCAAGGAACTATCATCTAAAATAAAAACCCTAACCACGAGGATGAATAGCCAAGGAGTGCTTGACCCACCCACAAGATGGGCAGAGATCAAGTCGCTCATCTCTTTGGCATCCCAGGAATACAAAAAACGCAAAAGACTATGTTGGGAAGGCCACCGTAAAAAATTAGAAGGAGAAATCAGAATCCTACAAAGAAGCAGACCTACGTCTGAGAGCAAGAAGGAGGCATGGCTTACCACTTTTGATAAGGCTAGTAACCAACTATAGGTCTGGCAAACAAAAGACAACACCATCACTTGTACAAACTCCAATTATAAGTTCCAGTGTGTGATGGGTACATGTACTAAACTAGGCTTGCAATCTCTTAAATGTACAAGACTGTGTACACCCCAAACCAGACTCCTTGATAAAAATGAGGAGGTGATTTCAGATCAACCCAAGATGAAGCGTATAGCTGAGAGATGCTACATGTCACTATTTGCTGACAATCCCACACACCAACATGCACACTCAAAGCTCGAAGAAATGGCTAAGCCTTTCTTAAAAACATGCTCAGCCCAGGAAGGTGCCAACTTGACAAGAGACATTTCAAGGGGTGAAGTTATCTGAGCCCTGAAGGACGCCCCCAAAGGAAAGGCTCCAGGGCCTGACAGACTAACGGTGGATATATATAAAGCCCTCAGCCAACCCCTCCTTGACAAACTGGCATCGCTTTTCAATCATTGTCTGAAAGAAGACAAAATCATTCCGGGAGGCAACAAAGTAACCATATGTCTCTTTTATAAGAAAGGTGACCCTAAATCACTCAAGAACTGGCGTCCAATAAGTTTATCAAATGCTGACTACAAATTGGTCACCCAGATCCTCTCTGACAGATTGATGAAAATAGCACCTAAACTAATACATCATAGTCAGAAAGGATTCATAAGTGATAGATCAATCTAGGATAATATAGACACAGTCCATGACATACTACAACATCCTGACAGCCAACAAGAAGGGTACCTTTTATTCCTTGACATGGAGAAAGCTTACAACCGGGTAAGCTGGACATATTTGGATAAAGCTTTATCAGCAGTCGGAATTCCCAAGCAATTCCAAAAGTGGATCCACACATTATATACTGACCTTGAAGCACAGATACTAGTTAATAATGAACTAATAGATCCAGTACAGATCAAACAAGGCTTGAGACAAGGTGACCCAGTGTCACCTATACTATTCAATTTTGCCTCAAACCTAATGCTAGCAGCAGCTGAAGGTCAAATCCAAGGTATAAGACATCCTGGGCAGTGGCCATTACAAGCGCTGGTCTTTGCCAATGATACAGTCTTTGGCCTATCATGTACAAGAGATGCAACATGTTTCCTTGAGATAATGGACTTATACCAGAGAGCATCAAATGCCAAAGTAAACTTAGACAAGACAGTGGTGATTAAAAGTGGCTCCCTGCGCTACCAACCCCAGAAGGATTCCACCCAAGCCCGCCGGGAGAAGTATTCCACCACTTGGGTATCCTATTCACAAATAATGGCATTGCCTTACATGAAATGGAATACAAGCTCCTTTCTGATCTTGTGAACCAGATGAGCAAGTAGAAGTATAAAATGCTTGACCTGGATGCAAAAATCCAAGCTTTGAATGTATTTGTTTACTCAAAGTTATGGTATGCAGCTCACATTGTACCTTTCACAAAGCCTTTTGAGGAAAAAAATTAACAAGCTCACAAGAACATTCCTATGGGGCAGCCCATAAAAAGCCCCTATTGGCTTACATCACTTTTATCCTCCAAAAATGGCAGGGGGATTGGGACTACAATCAGTGGCAGTTAAAGCCAAACACATGTGGGCTAAAGGATTCCTGGACTCTGTAGAAGTCTACTTCTGCAGCCCAGCTCTTGGCAGAGCCTTTAATATGATGGCCTTGGTGTTCACAGAATCCTTCAATACCAACTCTCTGAGGATGTGGATGCTTAAACACAAGAGCCTACATACCAAAACAACATGTCCCTCATTCTGGAGAGAAGCATGGCGCACACTGTGCCAAGGAAAATGGTCAGTGAAGGCTAGAGAGCTGTCAAGAGATGACAGGGCTAAAATTGTGGCCTTCAACATATTCTACTGCAACACACCTCACAACCTCAAAAAGGGAAGGGTATCAATTGAGATTGCAAAGACAAAATACCTGGCCTTCCTTAAGGACATAGAAGTAGACACAGACACATTCCCAGAGATCTGCAAACGTTGTCCGAGAGCAGAGAGGCCGCAACTATTTGCAAATTAGTCCCAAGAAGGCTGCAGCGTGTCTATTGCCCTCTGTGACTTTATTACAGACCTACACTGTAGATTGGTAAATTCCAAGAATAGAGTTACCACATGGAAAATTATGAATAGAGCTTTTAAAATTGACACCCATAGCAGAGAGAACTACCCCCATAAAGGGTGTGCGGCAATGATACAGCTAGTGTGGACCATAGATACTTCCTGTGCCCATCAAGTAGTAAAGTATGGGAAGAAATCTACACAGCTATTGGTATTGTAATGCCCCCATACAGTGGATATTTTCTTCTGAAAAACCCTTCACAAATTTCCTGGCCAACTTAGGGCCATCCTCTACCACAGCGCCTTATGGGCAATTCATTCAGCTCAAAAGGCAATGGTATACAGGAACAAGCCACAGATCCTGCATCTTGTGGTCCTAAGTTTCAAGTCACTAGTAACGTCAACACTGGATAGAATATCCAAGTTTTCAAAATTAATTCCCGGTGGGAAGAACCAAGTGAAAGCATTACTAAACAAGGGGTTGTTGATATACAAGGACCCCATGTTGGGCCGCCTAGCTTTTAGCTGGAACCCAACTCCAAGTCCTGGGTCAGGATGAGTTTTTTTAAAGACTGGGCAACTCCCAATGGTGATCCCCCTTGCCCCCCAAAAAAAATTTGCTCCCCAATAAAAAATTTCCAAAAAAATTGACATACTTGTTAAGCTTGACATAAATATATTGCTCAATTAAATGAGTTCAAGGTTTGAATCCCTATCAGGGTTTCCTTCTTTTTTTACCCTAGGCATTAATTAACCTGCATGGTTAATTAGTCAGTTTGAGACACCTAGTCTCATAATCTGAATCATTCAGATTATTTATTTTGGCCTTCAATTAGTACAGCCCAGTTTATTCCTGGGTATCAATTACTACGCTGTAAAATCTCTCCAAGGCCAATCCTATTGTTTTGAATTTCAACCTATGAAATTCATCACAATTCAATCTCTTTGTGAAACCATAGCCCAATGTGACTGTAGTACAGTCACAGTCCCCTACTCTCTTTCAATAATGCCCTGGACCCTTATGCTCATACCAAGAACTTAGTCAATTGCATAACTGTTATCCAAGCCTCTGTATATATATTGGCTTACAAAACAAGATGTCAGAGCTCTCTCCTAATAATGTTGGATGTTCTTCCCTGCCAGAGCTCAAGGGGGGATTGCATCTTATACTAAAAGCACAGGGTATGTCAGGGCCCACAATTCCTTAGACAATCAGCTAGCCTGCCTGTAGATAAAACAACCAACAGCGTGGAAAGCATTGTCAACTGCCTTTCTAGAAGAAAAATCCACCTTTTTGACTGCAAATGGCTAGGGGTTTGCAAGGCCCACATGCCGCAAAACCCTGACATTAAAATTAAACACAAAATTAGGTCACTTTGCTATTGGGAAATTTTAAATCAGAAAAGAAATTGTTTGATTGTGCAATCAGGTGCTCAATTGCTTGCAGGTTCTAATAATAGCTGTGGCATCTTGGCATGCTGCAGCCAAACCCATGAACATGAAGAAGCAGCCAATGATCCTCCCTCCCCAGGTACCAGTGTGCAATTTACAAGATATTTCATAAGTATCACTAAAAATGATGTCACCAGGCTTCTGGTGGCACAAAAAGCAAAGTATTCCTCAGTAAGTATAAGTAGTGAGGAGGAAAAGCCTTCATGACTGTTGATATCTTAAAATAAACAGCTTTATGCCCAGAACCCATTATTTTCTTGCAGAAATGAGCTATTTTTGCACCAATATAATCATTATGTTTGCATCTATTTGCAAATTCACTACACAATGTAACTGTGCCTATCCATTACCTCCTGGTTCTGCTCCTGTCCATTTGGTTAAGCCACCTTGTGCCATTGACTTGAAGTTCTTCCACCCTCACTACCTGGATCTTCCTCCTGGCCACTCTAGAGGCCCTATTCCAACTATCATGAAGGAGATCCCCTCCACTCCTCCCTTGTCCAACATGCCTCCTGCCCAAGACTTCAGTAAGTTGGGGGCTGTCTACATTACAGTATTAGTGATGGCCAATCAGGATGTGTCCCGTACTGTAAGTTGGTGTCCCCTGGCTACTGCTGTGAATTATATTGTCAGGATCACACCAATTGTGTACATGGCCTTTAAGGCCTGGTTTGCCTCTCTTGTGGGAGTCCAGCTGGACTCTGGTATGGGCTGTGACAGGATAGGAGGACATGCTAATAAGTTGGATACCCTATGAATTAAACCTCTAGAGGCTATCTTAAAGTGTGGCTCAGAGTAAACTGTAAATCTTCTCTCTATTATTCAACCATTTTCCCAAGTGCATGCCAAGTTTCTCTGCAAGTATCACCCCCTAAGGCCAATCTATATGAGGGAAATGCTGTGAATTCCCATATCCATGCTCTTTTGATTTTGCCTTTGGTGGGTTCTTTATGGGACAAATCTCTTGCTTTTGCCTACACCCCTCAAAATGAGTTGATTTTCAAAGGTAAAAATACAGCTGTTTGTCTTCTTTGCCCTGCGCAGCTCACTTGCCCCACTCATACCTGTGACAAGTAATCCCATTGTCCCCATATTGTTTTGTGGTAACATCAAGAAATATATTCTATTTTTCTATCTCCAATAAAAATTAAGTTATATTCACTTTTGTTGTCTTTGTGTCTTTCAGTACTTTGGCGCCTCTCTCTAGCCACAACTAGCAGAGACTTATTATTCAGTGCCACAAGGTAATTGCTTCATCTTCCCTGCCAACTAACCTGAGGCTTATTACAAATCAAATCCTAAGCTTAGGATTTCCCGTTGTGTGTCTGTGCCGCGCCTCAGAACACAACAGGCCCTCATCAAGAGGATCCATTGAGTGCATCATGTGTCATTGGTGCAACCAAAATCCAGGCACTGGAAAAGGGGGTAACTCAGGCCAATCAGTAGCAAGACCAGAGTCATAATCCTGAACAAGAAGAACCCAAAGATTGAGACGCAATCCAGTCACTAGAGCTGCATTAAGCCCTAAGCCTTCATCATATTCTAAAGATGATGCAATAAAGGCACAGCCTCCCAAGAAAGGAAGCTCCAATCACACTAGTGATACTAGTGGACCCACTCTTAAATAGCCCACCAATGCATAGTTGATTCTGGACCACCATCAATGGGACAAACCCTTCTGCAGTATTTCCAGCCCTCAGTCCCAGGCATATAATGGATTATCCTGCAACACTCAAAGAAGCACCTAATTGGCCCAGAGTTGCTTACAACAGCTTTGAGTAAGGCCAAGTTAGGCCTTTGTTTTTCCAGATAACCCAGACCATAAAAAGCTGCATCTGCATTTAAAAAGAGTTTATCACAGCAGCAGTAAAGTAAAAAAGTAATTTGGTAACAAAAAAAACCAGGCCAAAGGACACCTTTTTGGATAAAAAGCAGGCCGCAAAAATGACCTTATTTGCTTCCATTGAACAACACATTATGGAATCAGGTCCTTTATACAATAACCACAAAAAGCCACACAATCCAAAGAAGGATCAGCAATTTTAAAATGTGACCCAGTGGTTAACATGTAAATGTGAAAGCCACATTATCAGCAGATTGGCACTCACTTGTAGATCTACCTGTCAACGCTGAGGGCACAGCCCAGCAATCCTGCACCCTAACTCAGCCACATACATAATACAGTAGCCCAGAAGAGGCATAGATCCATCAACAAAAAATGCGGGTAGACAGCCCAAGGGACTAATGGCCCATATTAATTAAGATCAGTTTATTAGTCTTTTGATCTATCATCCCCACTACACAACAAGTCTTATAGGCTATATCTCATCCTTATTGGGATGCTTTCCCTAGGTGTTGGCCCTACTCTACAGCTGCACACAGATTTATCCACACAAAGAATGATCAGGATGATCAACAAAAAGTGCAAGCAGACAGACCAAGTGATTATGGCCTGGATTAGTCCAGATCAGCACATTTCAATTAGACTTTCCAACCATTCACTACTTGATGGTTTTATGGCTATGGCCAACAAACAGGGCACTAGCCCAAAGCTCAAAAATCCTAAACCACACACACACCACTGGCTGCACATACAGAATTTAATTGAGCAACAAAAAATGCAGGCAGAAGGCCCAAGCAACTTTTGGCCCATTTTTTGGGATCAGCAACAATCCAATCTGGAATTGACAGCATCCACTATCCAAAGATTTCTATAAGCTATATTTCTCAAAATACATGATATGCATAGCTCAAATTACTCTTTCCTTTCTCTATCTTCCTCTCCCACCCAAGGCTTCCCCTTGCTCTGCAGTTTTCTTGCCCCCTACTTTTTTATATTTAAGACTTTTTGATCATTTTTTTGGCCCTATGGGCTCATTATACCAGTCATAAATGTCAGGGAAACTTGAATAAATGAAATTTGGAATGACTAAAACTCCTGCAACATTTGTCACTATGATGAACTAAACACTGAATGTCCTTTCAAATACATTATACTACCTTAAAAATATGATCATATTTTCAAAAACAAAAGAAGAACACCTCAGGTATGTTTGTGAGACACTCAATCAACTTGCAAAGCACAAGCTCTACGCAAAACCTAGCAAGTACTAATTTATGGGGAAAACTCCTGTTCTTAGGCCACATTGTCTCTGATGATGACATCAAAGCAGACTCAGATAAAATCAAAACCATAAACAACATGCAACGCCTCACCTCTGTTAAACAAGTGAGAGGCTTTCTTGGAATGGTAGCTTACCTAAGGAAATACATCAAAGACTGTAGAAAACTAATCACATCAATGAATGACCTAACCAAGGGTAATGCGTAAAATAAATTTATCTTGACACCTGAATGTGACAAGAATTTCCAGCTACTAAATCAAGTGTTGTAACTGTGCTGTTTTAGCAGAGTTACAAGGGGAAAATATCTGTAAACTAGATAATTATCTTTATTTGAAGATAGGGATTATATAGTTGCGCTGAATCATCTTAAGAGGAACATGATTATGTAGATCATTTGGTTAGATGGTGAAGAGGGTGGCTTGTTCCTGATAAAGGGTCAGGATCCAAATCAAGTCATCCGCCAAATAGGATCATTGTTTGTTAATTTTGTTAATTTTTAGAATTTGAGTCAACTTCCTTGTTTGTCTACAGGTCACCAGAAAGTCAGACTGCAGGTCTCAAACCTGTTTATTTGGAGCCTTGTTTGCATGTCAATCCTTCTTTTTTAACACAAACTCTGATCAAAGATCCAATCTTATAATATCCAAATGACAACAAGTGCTAAAAGCTTGAGTTGGAGGCCAGTGACACCGCTTGTCAGAAATGACAATTATTTCTCCCTTGAAACCCAGGCCTTAGAGCAGGATTCAAACCCTGACCCTGACCAACTGAGGACTGCCAACCCTGGGGACCAAGGGGCTTCCTGCCTGCATTTTTCTGGGGTCAAGCCCCTACAAGCTGAGTTTAAAGGAGATTATCCAAACAATGAGGCCAGCCAAACCTGGTGTCATATTTACAAGTATGGGTGTAGTTGGTATAGCTATTTGCTTAACTCAATCTACAACTTACTAGTTACAAAGACTAATTTAAAAATATTTAACTTAGTACTTATAATAATATAATAAATGTGTGATAATCAATTCTTTATCTATTATCAAAAAAGAGAGTTATATAGATGCTGGATATTGATAGCAGCCGCTGAGCACCAGGATCCTCTGCTTCACTTCCAGATCCTTCTGTTGAAACCGCAGGCTTGACCTGCCAGCAAGGTTCTAACCAAGCAGGGTTGTGACCTGCAATCCAATTATCCGGTCACTCAAAGCCAGACTAGGAATTCAACTTGAATTACCAAATCCAACAACATAAACAGATGATGATCCTCTACGGTGGATACCTTGTTTTGGCGCTTGACTCATTATCAGGATCAAGCTACCCCCTTCTTCCATCCAACTGTGTGATCACCAATCATGTTCCTGTTATCCATTGATTCACATGAACTATATAATCACTATCTCCCAATAAAGATTATTATCTAGCTTCTAAATATTTTTCTACATGTAACTCTGCTAAAACAGCACAGTTACAACATTGGTAGCACAGGTAGGCTCTCCATCCTACCTTATCTTGAAAAATTCCGCCTGTTGCCCACACATGTTGCGGCCAACAAATCCTTGACAGAATTATGTCTGGCCTCCTGCCTGACTGGACTCTGTACACTCCTGGTACTGTGATACCTGATGGTTTTGTCCTATACCAAAACACGGTGATCCCACTACCCGCCTTCAACGCCATGTCCGCACAAGGTTTCTTCCAAGCTCTGCCATTGATTCTGCAACCAGCCAACAAAACTATCATGCCTACCTATGTAGCCCAAAGACTACAAAGTGCCGCCTTGGAACCTTTTGCCAGGGCCAACGACAACAACACCGCCGCATGGATCCAGTCCGCCCAGAGCAAGCTAGCTCAGATGGAATGCCCACAGAGATTTTGGATTGCAGAAATTTCCATTTTCCTGACCCATGACGCTGGCACCTGGTGCAACAAGTGGCATGAAGAGCACACTGACAAGAACTGGGATACCTTTAAGCAAGACTTCCTGACAAGATTTGTGCTAAAGGACACAACGCTCATGATCATTTGCCAAGTAAAGAACCTGACCCAGACAGGCACTGTAAAAGAACTCACCTGCGCCTATGAGGAACTCCGCCTTCATGCACCATCTGATATGGCCTTTGACACCCCAGCCACACACCTCATGTACTATAACGTACTCAAATTGCATGTAATGAGACATGTAAACCTGGATCAGGTGACCAATCTGCAAAGCCTATACTGTGAAGCAGAAAAAGCGGAACAGACATCCAACTCTCTGCACAAGGCGCAAACTGGGAAACAAGAAAGACCCAAGGATTCCCATCCAAGCAGGCGCTCCTCTCAACCACCTCCTGGAGGCAACAGGAGCAACGCCAACCACAAACCCACGGGTTCAAATGGGCATGGAAATGGAAACAATGGCCAGTCAAACTGTACCCATTTCTGTGTCACTGCCACACAAGGCAACCAAGATGAGGGAAAAGCCCGGGGAGAGCACTAAGCAAGCCAAGCTCTCCCCACGCAACTCCTGACTCACCCAACAATGAATACCAACCCAAGGACATAGACCAATGTCCAATAATCCAGGTGCCCTTGGAGGACCCGGTACTGTACACCATTGCCAGACATCCCAATAAATTGATGTCCTAACATTTCTACTTTTGCAGTTACACAGGCTCAGCACTCTTGGACTAAGGCAAAGACCAAACCTTAGTCAACAGTAGCTTTGTGGATAAGTTCAAGCTGGCCACTTATCCTTTGCAGATTAAAAATGTGGTCCTGGCTGATGAACACCACATTGCTGTGACAAGGGAAACTGCCCCCTTCTCTGTCATGCTCAAGAACCTTCACTCCAGCATCCAAGGTCCCGTCATCAACTTTCCTAAGTTTGACATTGTACTTGGACTAGACTGGTTAAAAAAGAAAAATCCTCACATAGACTGGGCAGCCTCAGTGTTGACCATCAAGCGTGAAGGTGTCAACCACCAAATCTACCCTGACTCTGTGGACCAACTGCTCCGCAACCACGTCTTTGTGCGCATCACAGAGACCCAGGACAAGAAGAAAGATTTAAAGTCAATTGACTGGTACTCCTGCCAGTACAAGATCATACACTTCAAAGATCACCAAGATATCTCCACGCCTCAGGACTGCAACATTGTTGCCCGCCACCCAGAAATCTTTAAGGAAGTGTTACCTGGGCTGCCTCCTGAGAAGCATATTCAGCACTCTATCCAACTCAAGGGGGCTGTACCCAAAGCGCGCCCTATCTACAGGCTGACCCCAAATGAAGACAACACCTTACGCGCCTACCTCAAGGAGGCATTGAAAAAAGGACTTATCCGCCCCTCACAGTCTCCCTTTGGGGCCGCCGTATTCTTTGTGGCTAAGAAAGATGGTACTTTACAACTGGTCACAAACTACTGAGCCCTAAAAAAAGTTACCATTAAGAATTGTTACCCACTATCACTGATTGACAAGCTCTTTGATGCCTTGGGAGGAGCCACAGTCTTCTCCAAGATTGATCTGACGGCAGGCTACAACCAGATTTGTATTAAGGAGGAAGACATCCCCAAAACAGCCTTCTGCACTAAATAAGGCTCCTACAAATGTGTAGTACTCAACTTTGGCATGACCAATGCTCCGTCCACCTTTATGACCTTCATGAACAAAGTATTTATGCCCCACATAGGCAAACACGCCCTAGTGTACCTAGACAACATCATTGTCTACAGCCCCTCAGTGGAACAACACCACAAAGACCTTGAGGCCGTCTTTGCTACCTTGGTACAACACAAACTGTTGGCCAAACCCTCCAAGTGCCAGTTCTTCTGTGAGCAACTACCCTTCCTGGGGCATATAGTCTCAAAGGACGGCATCAAAACCAACAGTCAAAAGATACAGGCCATCTACAAGATGCCACCACTCAAAGATAAGTCAAAACTCTGCACCTTCTTAGGAATGGTGGCCTATGTACAACGTTTCATACCTGACTGTGGCATTTTGACTTCCCCCTTATCCGCCATAACTGGCGCCAAGTCTAAATTTGTGTGGACCCCCCAATGTGACCTCTGTTTTAGACGCCTCAAAGAGAAGCTCACAACAGCTTCCATCCTGCAATACCCCAAACGTGACAGGGAATACCAGATGGAAACCAACGCCTCAGATGCATCCATTGGGGGAGTACTACAAATCAAAAATAGTGACAGTGACTTACTGCCTGTAGCCTATGAATTGTGGAAGTTGACAGATGGCAAGTGTCAATACCCTATCCACAACAAGGAACTGCTGGCTATTGTGCACTGCCTAGTCAAATGGCGTTGCTACCTAGAACGCCAGGAAGAATTCACAGCATTAACTGATCACAAGTCACTCATCTATTTCAAGACTCAAGCAAATCTGTCACTCCGCCAAGTGCATTGGATGGAACTATTGGAGAGATTTAACATGCTCATCCAGTACAAGCCTGGGGCTGAGCTTGCCATGGCAGACGCCCTGTACTGTCAGTATGTCTGTGCTTCAAGAGGAGAGAATGAGCTCAACCCAGACTGGCCTCTCCTGGTGTTACAAACAAAAGACAAAGGGTTTCTCCCTGGCACCACCAACATAACCAAGGAAACAGTCATTAAGAATGAGCATCTCTTTGCTGACGTATATGGGACTCTTCACAGAAAGATGACTGATGGCACAACCATTCCTTACATCCCCACACATCAGCAAGTCAACACTATCTTTTGCTACCATAGATCTTGGACATACCAAGAGCAGAAACCTATATGAGTTCCTAAAACATAAAGCCTGGTGGCCAACCTTATACTACAATGTTCAGGAAGTTCTAGACCAATGTGAGGTGTGCAAAAATTTTGCCAAAAGTGAAACCCTGTCAAAGTCAGTACTTCCCATCTGCACACAACTACCTTTCAAAGTATGGGCTCTTGGCATTGTTGGCCCCATGCCAGGAAAACACAATGACAAGAAATACATCATCACTGCCATTGACTTTGCGACAAGATGGTCAGTAGCCCAAGCAGTAAAGGCACACACTGGCAATGATGTTTGACAATTTATTGGCAAAGAAATAATCAGCAAGTTTGGAAAGCCAGAACTCCTGATAACCAATAGAGGCAAAGATTTAGCCTCCAAAAACACCAATGTATACCTTGCCAAGAATGGGGTCAAACACACCGTTTACAACACCATATCACCCACAGGCCAATGGACGCGTAGAGCAGCTTAATGGTAGCCTTGTGCAAGCCTTAGCCAAACTCACTGCTGAGAGACCTGAAGACTGGTATAAGCATCTACAGACTGCATTACTTGTGTGTCAAACCCACGTGAACAGATCCACTGGAAAAAGCCTGTTTGAACTGGTATACAGCACACAGCCAAATATCATTCAAGCATTGACAGGACCTAAACTGGAAATTCCAAGTGAAGTCCCCCCACGCTCAGACCCTCAAGTAATGGAGGCTAATTGAGAGCAAACAACCAAAGAGAATGAACGTCTTCAAAAGACATTTGTTCCCATCTGCAATTGACATGAAGTTGGGGACAAAGTATGGGTCATAAATGCTGACAAGAGCAAGTTGCAACCTGAAAAAGTGGGGCCAGCAATCATTCTAAAGGTAAACAATAGTAACACTTACCTTGTTCAAGGGCTTGGCAAATGTAAACAAGACAAGACCCTACACCATGATTGCCTACAACCCTGCAAAGCAAGACAGAAACAACAAGAAACCGCCCTACCAGCTACAGAACAACAACTAGTTCAATACAGCTCCCGGGCTCCTGACAGCCTCCCTGACAGCCTGACCCAGAGGAGGCCAACTTTCAGTCAGGGGGTGTCAAAACCGCAGGCTTGACCCGCCAGCAAGGTTCCAACCAAGCAGGTTTGTGACCTGCAATTCAATTATCCGGTCACTTGAAGCCAGACTAGGAAGTCAACTTGAATTACCAAATCAAACAATATGAACAGATGATGATACTCTACAGTGGATACCTTGCTTTGGCGCTTGACTCATTATCAGGATCAAGCCACCTCCTTCTTCCATCCAACTGTGTGATCACCAATCATGTTCCTGTTATCCATTGATTCACATGAACAATATAATCACTATCTCCCAATAAAGATTATTATCTAGCTTCTAAATACTTTTCCCCGTGTAACTCTGCTAAAACAGCACAGTTACAACACTTCTGCAGGTGTTGCCCGCTATTAACCTTTAGATTGGACAATTGTAAGTTAATATGGCTTGGAGGTGCAACTTATTGATTGGTAGGACTACTTTTCATCCAGAGCAAGAATACTATTGCTCTCTTGCTCACTGAGCTTAATGGATCAATGCCTGTTACAGTGAAGGCTTTTTTAAATAATCACCTTACAACATTTCTCCCTACTAAACTAGACATTACTAAAAAAGGTACAAAATCTTTCTCAGCATAGTGAATTGACCAAAAAGGAATAGAAAGCCAGTAGTTTTTTATAATGATGTCCCTGAACAGAGAATTGATAAGGCTCAAAGGGAAAAATCTGATATCCCAGTTAGCAACACACCTAGCAATTTTCCTGTTCTTGAACCAGAAGAATATGAGTTTACCAAAATACTGGGCAGTGAAATAGATGCTGCATTGTATAGCTTGTCTAGCACAGTATCATATAAGTCAAATACTCCACCTAAAAGTTCTATAGCTGCAGACTCCAGGATTCCCACTTCTTCACACTATCAACAATTTCTAAGAAGAGAAACTATACTGGCAAGACCAAGACTCTTAAACATGTGTCTGCTACCAGATCTGATGAGCCTGTGCCTAGCTCAACCAACCTACTCAAAGATATAAACAAGGACATAATGGATTCAGCTCCTTTGGAGGTGTAATAAGACAGTCAGGGGTTCTTCCTTGACATGGTTGCCTTTCTTTGTTGGGAGAAGATCCCTAGTCTGTGCTTCCATGGGCCAGTAGTCATGTGGTCAACACTGATTCTGGCCTTGGAGAATTCCTATGTGATCTCTACCAAAAAAACTTGAAATAGGGAATACAGTGCACTGGCTTATCCCTAGAGTAAAGCTACTACAGTATGCTCAACTGTGCCTCTGGGATTTCTCCTATGATGGAGTTTTCTTGACAAACAATCAGTTATCCTGTGCTCTCAAACTCCTCAAACTAGTGTTTACTGTGTGGGCCAATCCTTGTTCTGCTACAGGTCCTGTGCCCTTGTGGCATGGTTCAGATAGCCATGAGTATTGGTTACAGCAGTTTATGGGAGCTACCTTGGAGCTTCTCAGTTACAGTAGAGCAGGAAGTTGTCAGTCAATGATGTTGGTTGGAAATCTGGTTCTTAGCGGCTCTAGAGTTTTCTATCACCAGATATTACACCATATGCCTGAGTACATTGAGTAGATCCTTGGGATCCTGTATTCTGTTATTGATAAAACATCAGAGGAATATGCTCAATGCAAGAGTCTTCTGTTGGAGTGCATTATGCTTGTAATCACTTTTCCCTACTCCATTGGCATCAATTGCATAAAATTCCTTCCTGTTGACAAGTCTCATTTTATTCTCTTTGCTTTCCACTGGCTGCCCAATGTCTGGCTTATTTACACAGCAGTAGCAAAAGTTCTCATCCAAGTGCTCCTGGGTTTAGAGGCAATATCATTTTAATAAAGTACTTTTTCATAAACCATCCTATTGTTTTCCTTTCTATAAGCTTTATTTCATTCTTGATGCAAATAGGGTAACAACACATGGATTCTTTATATTAGCCTTTTCTTTTTACAAGTTGCTACCCTTAATGGGGTTTAGTCTTGATTACCAGGAGCCATGCACATTTTTTGCACATTTACTTGGGTAATCAATTGTCCAGTCTCCAGGTCCTTCAAGGTATAACTGTCTACATCTACCTTATGGACTACCTTCACATGTCCTTACAATAGCGGCACAAGCTTACTTCCGCAACCATATCCTCAATTGCTGTAGAAATACACATTGCTGCCTATCTTGTATACTGGAAGGGTTAGATGGTGTTGTTCTGATCAATCAATATCCTTGATTTTGGCGGCCAGGTTGGTCAAATATTCTTCTGATTGTAGTGTAATCAGTGTCTGGGATAACCTTTGGAGGTATGTGTCTGGAGATGTAGTTTTGCTGGAATTTACCAATATATATAAATGCGGTGGCAGGCTAGGTTGCTGGCTGTATAGCAACTGGAAAGGATTTTTTCCCAGTTGCTCTGTGGAAGCCAATATTATAAAAAAAGACTGCAGCTGGAAGATAGGTATCCCACTCCAATTTGTGCTGGTGGCTTAGCTTTTTCAGGATTTGCACCAGGCTTCCATTAGGTTGTTCCACCATACCATTAGTTTGAGGATGATAGGGTGTTGACAGAGTACCACAGATACCCATAAGCTTGTTTAGCCTAGGTATCATGTAGCTTGTAAATTTTTTCCCTTTATCTGTCAGAAGTGTTTTTGGAAAGCCATGTGTTGCAACTGAACCAATGAGGGTTCAGTACTTGAATTGGGGAAGACAACAGTCCAGTAGAAAGGAGAAGAATTAAGAGAATAAGGTATTGTTTATTGTAAAATTGTTATTAAAATACTATATGAGGAAAGTCACAAGGCCACAGGGGGTGGCACAGTGGTAGGTTCCATGTAAAGTTCAAAGCCAAGGAATAACTTGTGCAGGGATCTGCAAAGTTGAATTGGCAGCGCTCCTAATTATGAGAAAGTGCCTGAAATTTGACATTGTTTTCAGATTGATTCATGTTGTTAGATATGCCTTGGGGCAACTCATCAAGAGCCCCCTGTGTATTGTAAAATATGTTGGCAGGCAAGGAGAGAACCTCAGTTGCAACACCCCCCTTGCCCCCTGCTTGTTGGCAGACACCAGAATTGGAGTCTGCAGAAGATCTGGGAAGATCCACATGAACAACTTTTTTGTGGGGATGGCGTGGGAGGGGCACAAGCAATTGTGGTGAAGCTTTTTGGTGTTTCCTTGGGTATCTTCAAGTTGATAGGTGTGGTCATCATAGACCGCAGCTATCTTGAAGGGCCCCAAGTGGTTGGGTTCTAATTTGGCCAAATTGGGGTTGAGGGCATAGACAGGGACACCTACGGCGTATCTTGCCTCAGGGTACTTTGTCCCTCACTCAATTTTTTTGTGTTTGATGTCTCAAGCTTTGGCACACCATTGGTTTAGGGATGGAGTTGTCAACAGAGGGGCTTCCTGGGAACTGTAGACCGTAGCTCCCCCTGTTCCACTCCTGTAAGACTGTCAGGCGTCCCAAAAGCCAAGGAGATATAGCTGAACCCAGTGCCTTGATTGATTCTTGCCTGTAGGATAAGTAGAGCGGTAGGCAAGTGTTCAGTCCACGTGGTATTGGGGTGCTTCTGCAAGAGCTTGGCAACCAGTTGCACCAATGAGCTGTTTAATTGCTCCACGCGCCCATTAGCTTGTGGATGGTAGGGAGTGGTGACTATCTGTTGGAGGGCATTCTTGGCACAGTACGCCTTCATGACCTGGCCAGCAAGTTTGGGACTGCCATCTGTGATGAGACGTTTGGGCCACCCAAAGCAGGCCACAATTTTCTTGCCAATGAAGCAGGTGATGGTGGTGGCAGTATGATTAGTTGTTTCCCAAGCCACTGGCCAACAAGTGAAATAGTTGATGGCAGTTATGATGTATATCTTCCCCAGTCTGTCTTTGGGGAGGGGCCCAACAACATCAAGAGCCCACTGTTTGAAGGGTTTCATGGCTTTGATA
This sequence comes from Entomophthora muscae, assembly GCA_014839935.2. Lineage (NCBI taxonomy): Eukaryota > Fungi > Entomophthoromycota > Entomophthoromycetes > Entomophthorales > Entomophthoraceae > Entomophthora > Entomophthora muscae. The sequence goes on from QTSX02006605.1 coordinate 121,577, forward strand.
AGAAGAACAGACTTGGGGGGTGCAGGTTTAGACATGTTCTTTTTGCACAACACACATATTTCAAGGAGGTCCAAGATGTGTAGGCGCATACAGGGCCACCAAGCCTTACACTTCATGATTTTGAAGAGTTTACATCCTCTGATGTGACCCAAGGTGCGGTGATAGTGCAGTATAGTGTCTCCTTGCTTGGTGGTGGGAATATACAATGTCTTCTCACCTGTCTCTGCTTGGCAACAGACGTTGCCAGCATCAGTGGTGAGCTGATATTTGTTGTCCTTTAATTTGAAGATATTCATAGAATTGAGGCCTTTGTAACAAGTGGCTTCAGGGCGTAGATAGAGTATGAGTCAGTCTGGATCTAAGTCATTTTCTCCTGTGATAGACACTATGTACAGTCTGGAGATGGTGTCAGCTGTGAAAAGTTCCTTCCCAGGCTTGTATTTGATGTGCAACTGATAGGGGGACAGGCGCTCATCCCAGCCTGCTTGATGTTGTGTTAAGTGTGACTGAGTATTAAAGTACTGAAGCAACTTGTGATCTGTCAGAACGTGGGATGGAAAGGTAGCACCCTCCAGGTAACAGCACCATTTCTTGACGCAGTGCAAATGTTGCTAACTCCTTGTCATTTATGGGATAGCATTGCTCTGAGTTGATGAGCTTCCTGGATTTGTAAGCCATGGGAAGGAAGAAACCTTCATTGGTTTTTACTCTTAATATGCCCCTTATGGCCCTGTCAGAGGCATCAGTTACAAGTCTATACTGGAAATTAAAATTGAGAAACTGTAGTATATGTGTGGTTGTAAGCCTTTGCTTCAACATCTTGAAGGCTTGATCTCTAGCAGAGACCAATAGAAGTGCTTTTTTGTGTTTAGGAGTTCAGTGAGGGGTGCAATTAGTTCCCTGCAGTTGGGAATAAACTTTTGCACATAGGCAACTATGCCTAAGAAGGTGCGCACTTGGCCCACATCAGTGGAGGTGGCATGCTTGTGATTGCCTTAAATTTGGCAGCGTAGGGTGTTATCCCCTGGGAAGAGATGGTGTGCCTAAGTAATAAGAGCTCTGACTAGAGAAATTCACATTTGGAAGGCTTGGTCTTCAACTGGTTTTTAAAAATGATTTTGATGACAGCACAGAGGCATTGAAGATGTGTGGTTTAATCTTGACTGAAGACAATAATGTTTTCAAGGTACACAACAACACATTTTCCAATCAAGTCCTCAAATGCTTTGCTCATCAAAATGTCAAAAGTGGAGAGTGCATTGGTCATTCCAAAGTTCATGAAATGACACTCAAACAACCTGTAGCGTGTGTAGAAGGCAGTCTTTGCCTCATCCCCTGGTGCAATGTGGACCTGGATGTACCCTGCGTTGAGATCAATCTTACTGAAGACCTTTGCATCTGCAAGCGTGTCAAAAATGTTGTCAATCAGCGGCAGGGGGTATTTGTTCTTGACAGTCACCTCCTTGCTTAGGGTGCAGTAGTTGGTCACCAATCAAAGGGAACCATCCTTCTTGGATACAAAGAAGACTGCAGCCCCATATGGCAAGAGGGAGGGGCAGATGAAGCCCTTGTTGAGTGTGTCCACAAGGTGTTGACAGAGAGTCTTGTCTTCCTTGGGCGTCAGACAATAAAAGGGACATGCCTTAGGCAACAACCCTTGCAATTGGACAACATGCTGAATTTCTTGGAGAGGAGGCAGTTGATCCAGTGCTTCATTGAAGACGTCCTTGTACTCCTCAAGGAGTGCTGCAAGTATGGGTGGAGGTGTTGTAACCAAGGGGAGAGGTGTAGTTGGTTCAGAGAGGATGACTTCAATTGAGCATTGGTTGAAGTCCAGCTCCCCCCCTTTGAAATTGTAGATGCCAGTCTCTGTGAGTCAAACAAACATGGTGTCATGAAGTAACTTGTTCATTTTGATGGGATAGATTTGGAAGCCTATCCCATTCTGGTTGAGGGTGATCACAGAGGTGTCCCAGTCAATATATGTTTAATTATGTTAGAGCAAGTCAAGGCCAGCAATGATATTGTGGATGAGCCCTGCCATTATTGGCCCAGAGAGCTTAACCTGGATGTTCCCCATTCTTACAGAGAAGGGTACTGTCTCATGGGTAATTGCAATCCTATGGGAGTTAGCCACATGTACTGTCTTAAAGCCACTGGGTACTTGATCTAGCTATTGGGAGTCTGCAAATTCCTGGTTGACCATGGTGTGATTGGCCCCAGTGTCTACCAAAAATTTTTGGGTGCTCTCACAGAAACAAAAGGGATAGGCCAAGCGGGTAATTTTATTTGATGAATGACTGGCTTGGAGAACAGGCTTTTCACTGTGGACTTGGAATATGTCTAGGGTCTTCACCTTGTGCACACTGTAGTTGCAGGGATTCTTGGCAAGGAGGGATTGAGAGTGGGGGTTAAGTGAGGTTGCAGAACCTCTTATATCTTTAACCCCCAGGCTTTTCCCAGGTCCTTAATTTGTGCCAATTAGAGCACCCTCTTTCAGGGACACTTGACTTCATTCTCTTGTTGGCGGGACTGGCGGCAGCCTACTTGACTGTGGTGCTACCAGGCACAGGACAAGGTTGAGAAGATGTATTATTGGATCTGTGAAACTTCATCAAAGCTTGCTTTTTGGCCTCCACAATGGCCTTGTAACAGTCATTAACAGAGGCCAATACCCTACAGCAACCCACTTGCAGATATGGGGTTTGAGCCCATTGACTATTAGAGTGAGGAGCATGGCATTCCCATTGGTGACGGCTTCTGGGGCAGCAGTGAGGGCTTGTTGCCAAGCTGCAAGGTATTCAGGGACGGACCTGGTCTGTTTAATAGCCAGGAGAGGAGTTCTTACCACAATGGGTGAAAAGGTTTCACTGTAGCAGGACTTTGCAGTGTCCCTGAACAACGCCCAAGTGACATCTATTTCTTGGCTGACCCAGTTAGTGAACCATACAGCAGCAGGCCCCATGAGGCGCCCAGAAGTGGTGGCAACCCACATGGGCTCAGGCACTTGACAGATATAAAGGCAAGTTTTGGTAGAATGGAGCCAGCTAACAATGTCAGCTCCTTCAACACCACCCACAAAAGACTCAAGCTGGAGGTTTAGAATGCATTAAGAAAGGTCCAATTGGGGCAGGATGACACTTGTGTTGCGCTGCCCAAGGTGGAGGCAATTGTACACGCTTGTGAGCACCAGCTGGTCTTGGTAGATAACATACCCCTTGGGGATAGGGAGGAAGGTTTCTTGGTGTGGAGTAGCCATATGGCCTGTACTATGTCCTTTCCTGGGGGATTTTCTTTTAGATAGGTTGTCAACCTACCACTGCTACCACTGTTGCAACTGAACCAACAAGGGTTCATTACTTGAATTGGGGAAGACAGTAGTCCAGTAGAAAGAACAATAATTAATAGAATAATGTATTGTTTATTGTAGAATATTGTGATTAATATACCATATGGGGAAAGCCACAAGACCACAGGGGGTGGCATAGTGGCGTGTTCCATGTTAGGTTTGAATCCAAGGAATAACTTGTGTGGGGATCAGCAGATCAAATTGGCAACACTCCTAATTAGGAATGTGCCCGCTATTTGATATTACCATCAGATTGGTTCATTCCATTAGATACGTCAAGGGGCAACTCATTGAGCTCCCCCTGTGTATTGTAAGATATGTTGGCAGGCAAGGAGGGAAACTTGGTTGAAACACATGTTTATAGAGGATATTCTCTAAAATAAACTTGGCTGTGATCAGTGCTGAATGATTTGGGATTTCTTTTATTTCCACACATTTGGTAAGTTGATCCACTGCTAAAATCACAAACTTTTTTGCCAGTGATCACTGGAAGGGGCCTAACTATGTTTATTTCATATGTATGGAAGGCAAACCCAGGTCAGATTAGGCAATGCTGGTAGCGCAAGACTTTTGGCTGCTCTATATTGCAATCATGGCAGGAAGCCAGTATTTCTGCTACATATGAATACATCTCTTTCTATTAACAGTGTTGCTACAGAAAATTCAGTGTCTTATAAATGCCTCCATGACCTACAGTTTTGTGGGCTGGTACAATTGCATCTGTATGTAGTGAAGATCTGATGTAGGGTAACCATTTGTCCTTGTGAAGCTTGAGCAGCTATTTGTTCTTGACCTTAGTATTCACAGCAAGATTTTTTTGGAATTTTCTGAATCTTGGCTGGCTCCTCCCCCCACAAAGACTGGTCCAAGAGTAACTTATTGTAGAGCTTGTCTTCTGCTGGTGAAACCAATGCTATGGTTGGAATACAAGATAATCAATCTGCATTCTGATGGGACACTCTTGCACAATGCCCAATCTCATAGTCAAAGGCTTGGAGTTTGATAGCCCAATGTGCTAGGCGGCCTTCAATTCTTCAGAGTTTTAAGCCACTTAAGGGACACATGGTCAGTCACCACAATAAAAATAGACAGCATGCAGATAAACTCTAAACTGTTGATAGGTGTATATTACTGCCAGACATTCTTGTTCAGTAACTGTGTAGTTGCACTCATGGCAATTCAGGATTCTTGAACAGTAGCCCAAATGATGTTCTTGGTCTTTGTCATCCATCTAGGATAAAACTGTGCTTATTTTAGTGAGACTAGCGTTTTATGGACAACAACAGGTCAATTGAAATCAGGTTACACAAGGACAGGCTTGGTGACCAGAGTGGCTTTTAGATTGTCAAAAGCTTGTTGACAGCCCAGAGTCCACAAAAATTCAACTTCATTTTTCAATAGATGGAAGAGAGGGCCTCCCAAACCAGAAAAGTTAGGAATGAAAAGTCTATAGTATCTTATAGTCCCCAAGAATATCTAGATGTCCCTTTTGCTCTTTGGTTGCTGCATATGGGTGATTGCCTCTACTTTTGCAGGTATGGGTTGAAGTCCATCCTTACTTATTATATAACCTAGGAATTCCAACTGCTCCTTAAAGAAGTTGAATTTCCTAGGTTTAAACTTTAGATTAGCTGTGATCAACTGTTGGAATACAGCCTCCAGATGTTCCAAGTGTTGACTGAAGGTTCTTGAGAAGACATTGATGACATATAAATAAACCAAGACGCAGGAAAGCTTTATATCACCCATCACTGCGTCTATTGCATGTTGGAAGGTGGCTGGAGCATTAGCCAAGCCTCAGGACATGTGTGTATTCTGAAAGAGGCCTTGCTCCATAATAATTGTGCATTTTTCTTGGTTGACCTCTGGGAGGTCTATCTGCCAGTAGCCGCTGATCAAGTCCATTTTGCTGAAATATTGGGCGCCACCCAGCTTATCCAGGGTGTTGTCTATATGTGGTAGTAGATAATAATCCTTTTTTGTAACAGAATTTAATTTGTGATAATACATTACCACCTGGTTAAATCTGTCTTTCTTTTTTACCATTAGGATAGGAGAGAACCATGGTCTTTTTCTAGGAACCAGAAGTCCATCCAAAAGGAGCTTCTTTAGTTCCTTGTTAATAACAACTTGGTTAGCTTGACTTCTCCAAATTGGACGTGAATGTATTAGAGCTGTGCCTTGTGTATCCAAAACATGTTCTACTCCTAGCGCTTTTCCAAGGCTGTGATCATGTTCTGCAAAGACAGCCTTGTATTTCTCAAAACAAATTAAAGCCTTATCTTTCTGTGGCTCTGATAATCCTTGAAGTGACTTGCGCAGAATTAGCAATAGGACTGCAGGGCTGTTGAAAGGGAGCTTGAATTTGCTGAATTCTCTAAAGGGAATGACCTCAGTCTGAGAGGAATTCTCTTCAAGTTGAAGATGACCCAAGAGTTGGTTATTAACCTTAATGGGGCTATAAGAAAGATTACCCAGAAGGAATAAGATTTCTTTGCTCAAAGGCATCAAAATTCCAGTAGATATCCAAGGTTCAAGCCGGGATCCATTGTGGAGACCATGGACTTTGCTGTGTAGTCTGTTTGGAAAAACTAAGCTAAGGCCATTTTTGTGAATTACTTGCGCTCCTTTTGGGATCACAAAGTCTTTGGCCGCTTAAAGAGGCATTCCCTTATATTCCTTTGTAGCCAGGGGGAGTGTCTTCAGTTTCTGCTGGCGTAAGGTATAGGTTACAGGAAGATTGCCATCAGCATATTCCATGTTAATGTGATAGATCTTTTTGGTCAGTAAGTCTTTGGGCCCATCTCCATGATAGAGCATGGGAACTGAATGGCCCAGAATACTGAAAGTGCTGTCCTTGTGATTTATAATTGTTCTAGAAGTAGCCATGAAACTTGTCTCAATGAGTATATCATAGCTATTATTACAGAGGACTATAGCAAGAGCAGTCACTACTTAGTTTACCAAACCAAAGCAGAAGAGAGGAATATGCACCCAAGGCCTTGGCTTTTTCAGGGCCATTGGTGCCAAAATCCTCTTTGTAGTCCAGGTCAGGGGCCAGTTTGAGTTTCTTCATTAACCTGGTGGAAACTATGTTCCCTGGGGCTTCTGAGTCTAGTATTGCCTGCACTCTGAGTTTAAGGAATATAAGTTTGATATAGGTGAAGTCATGTTGGTCTCCATAATCCAGAGAGGAGATTATTGTGACCTTGTTTATATCTAGACCCTTGAACTTCAAAATGAATGCTTCTAAAGCAGAAGTAAGCTTAGGTTTCAGAGTCTTTAGGGTCTGCAAGGTAGTTGAGATTTGTAATGAATGTAATATCTATGCTAATTTTTTGATGCTATCACTTTCATGTGTTACTTTTCTAGAAATATGAAACAGCTTTTTGGCATAAGAGATTGGCACAGTCTCTATTGCTTCACAAGACGGCAGTGCTTCAGTACTTGTAGCTTGTCTTCTTGTGACAGCATTCACATCCAGGAATTGGTAAAGAAGGTCCTTGTTCACCTCCTCTTTTTCAGGAAGTTAGCGCTCAGGGCTAGCATATAGGTCCATCAGGCTGGCTTCCTCATCAGGTGATTCTCTGGCAGCGGGGTCAGGATCAATGGTGAGAGAGGGGTTGTTACTACTAGCAGCCAGGGTTTTCTCTGTAACCTAACTGCTCAGCAGTTTTTTTACTCCTCCTTATTTTCATCCTCATTGTCTTCTGAAGTCTTGTTGTCATCTTTTCTGTCTTTGTGGCCCACATGGCATACTTTGGCCTTGGGTTGATTATATTTCTGTGAGAGGTGGCCAGGCTGGCCACATTTGTAGCAGGTCTGGGAATTGTTAGCACTATTGGCCAGAGGAGTTGGTCCAGCCATTGTCTTTTTTGTAGCATCTTTTCCAACATCCTGTCTTTAGAGTTGGTTGTGTTGAAGGTGTTAGTCTGCTTGTAGTTGGGAAAGGGGATCTCAAATTGTTCCTTAAAAGAGCCTAGATGTCTCATCAATTCTGGAACATTATGTGCACCATAAATTCCTGACTTCAGTGCAATGAAAAGCTCTCAGTTGGGATGTACTTAGTTGAGGAGGGCCTCCTTCACATCAACAAAGGTAGCTGCTCTCACAGAGATTAGAGTCTGTGCCTCCAGATAGAAGCGCTCAGAAAACTCCATTAGGCTTTCTCCTTTCTTGATTTTCCCTTCTGTAAACTCCATCTTACAGCAAAATAGGGCTTCCTTGCTATCAAACTCAGCAATAAGAGCCCTAGAAATGTTCTCATAAGTCCAACCCTGTTCAGGTAGTCTGGGCATAATGATTGTCTGAGTCTCTGAGTCTAGGCAGTTAAAGGTTGCTGTGTTTTTCATGGCTTTTTCTGCTCTGTACATGGAGTATTTTTATAGTTGCAAGAACATATCTACATTGGATTTCTTGTCAAACTTTGGAATATTGGTGGGTTTGAAGTTTTGAATCACTATAGACGTACTGTAATTGTAACTTCTCCTAGGCAGAGGGAACAAAGTTCTTAAGTTTGACGCTCAAAATTGCGCGTTTAAAGCAGTGTCTCTTGGGTTGTTGTTGGATCTTGATGAGGACACAGCAGCTCCAGGCAGGGGAGGTTTACTGCTGTCTAAAACAGGCTCAGCAACGTAAACTTTCCTGGTAGTGCATCCTATGTTGTCCTTATCACTCTCATAGGTATGAAAGGATTGACAGTCATCAGTCATAGCCTGACTGTGGAGAGAGAGAGCACTGGGGCTTCTTCCTATGGTTCCTTGTACTTATGGCTCCATTCTTGGCTGCCATAGATTCACTGCAAGGAGTTGCTTCATCTGCTCTTGAAGAAACTGAATGTTGCTACTCTGTGACTAAACTTCTCATGAGAGGTCCTGAATGGTTTGATTTGCAGTCTGTAATTTTTCTGCCAGATTTTCAATTCTGGCTTCTTGGCAATCAAACTACAAGCCTGCATTTTCCTGTGTAGCATGCTGGTTGTTTCTCATTTGTTCCAAATCATTATGGTTTTTCTTGGTACATGAATGGTTGTTGGTGATTAGCTTTGTGAGTTTAGCTAACTCAGTGTAAAAATGACAACAATCTGCAAGAGATTGGCAAAGACCTTTGTCTATCTTGCTCACATGCCCAGAGAGCTCCTCCATATCCCTCTGAATGATGGCTGTGCCCTCCCCATCCTGTACTGGGGTAGGTCTGTCTTCTATCCTATCTACAGAACAACAGAGAAACTTGACCTCTTTACAGAGGTGACAGAAGGCAGCTTTGGCTCCTTTAACATGATGTGTAACTGTGAATAGCCAGTTGTTGTTGAACCCATTATGCTTGAGCATAGATCCAATTATTGCGGCAACATAGTTTGTCAGATGTTCTTCCAGTTGAGCCACCCAAGAAGCAGTGTGATTCTGCTGGTTAATCACACTGTTGATCTAGTGACTAATATTAGTCATCAATCCCAAGAGCTCATCAAAGAGGCAACAGAGGAAGGCCTGCTGACTCTTGATGAGGTTTTCTTGACAATAAATCAGTGGCAGCTGGTATCCCAGGTGGATACTGTTGTGGAATATTTCTGGATGCGCAAAACTATAGAGGTACTCCTTTGCCTGCTCTATGGTCTTAATTTGAAGACAGAGATGGTTTGGAGTAGTCCCATTAAAGTTGTGGAATTTCCCCTTGGCATTTGCTCCATAGGGTGTCAGCACTGCAAGCTTCTTGTGGGCCTCCCCATTCTTATAAGCTCCCTAATCCATGCTGGTTATAGCCAGCTCCAGCTGCTTCTGGGTGGGTTTGGCGTTACTGTCCACTTTGAGTGGGATGGGGACGTCCAGATGGAGGGCTGATTGGTTCTAAATCTGTTGAGTATGGTTTAGTACTGCCATGTACTGGGTGAAAACAACAGTGCCCCTCAGAAGGCTATCTCTTGTGCCTGCAAGACAATTCAGTTATGTGAAGAGACCATTAGGATGGTCCCACAAGTGGCAAAGAAATGCTTGGAGAAGTTTGTCTCCAAAATCTCCCTCAGCCAAAGACAAGTTTCTGGTGAGGCATCAAGAGCTATTGTTATGCTGCATTACAGAGTGAGCACCAAATGTTGTATTTGTGGGTATGGTGGGGTGGTTGCTTATCACGCTTAACTTGAATCACAACTTCTTTAATTATCAAAGACTAAGTTAAGATGGTTTCTTCAACTTAGTGCTTATAATAAATGTAGTAGTAATAAATATCAATCCTTTATTTATAAATCAAGAAAGAGATTTATATAGATGTTGGATATTGATAGCAGCTGCTGAGCTCCAGGATCCTCTGCTTTACAGCCAGATCCCTCTGCAGGCTTTGCCCACTATTAACCTTTAGATTGGACAATTGTAAGTTAATATGGCTTTGAGGTATAACTTAGTTAATCAGTAGGAGTACCTTTCAACCAGAGCAAGAGTACTATTGCTCTCTTGCTCACTGAGCTTAATGGATCAATGACTGTTACAGTGAAGGCTAGTTTAACCAATCACCTTATGACACCCAGGCAATCACCCTGCCAAATAAGGGTTTAATCAAGTTGCCTTTTGGAGGTACTGATTTGGCAACTATTAGCTTCATGAACTTGAAGTCTACACCATCAACCAATCAAGAGCCAACCCAGGAAAGAGGCACGGGCCTGCGGCCTGGCCCCATGACCACGACACTAAAGCAAGATAACCAGGTAGCCAAATCAAGATTCTTGACTAATGAAAGAACTCCTGGGCCAAGTGCCATTTTGCTGCCTTTGGACCCAAGCACCCAGTTCCCCTGACCCTGCCCTTCCCAATGCCCTGATGAACCCCCCATGGAAAATTTTAAGTTTGGAGGTGGGGTACTATATAGACCAAAGGACCCCGCGCTCTAAACTTATTACCATTTTTGAATAAAGATTATGTTATTTTGGCTCACACAGCTGTTGCCTTATTTTGTATTTGCTGTCTACCAATTCAGTTTGAGATCTTCTAGCCCACATGCCCCACTGCCTGCTGTTTTCTGCCCTCCAGGTGTTCTCTTTTGCCCTGTCCACTTCACAAATTATCCTTTGAAATCTGAATACAAGGAATACACCCTGGAAAAGATACTTGAACTTGATCTTTTGGCCCGCATACAATCTGCAATTAGATACAACCGACAAAGCCTGTGGATATTTTCAACAACCAAGTTGTTCAGAGGGAAATTCAACTATCTCCCTGCTTACAACCTGCCCATGGAACCGCCTGTGACCCCAAAACCTATGCCTGCTTCCTCACCTGACCTCCCAACTGACCATTCTGGCAAGCTGTTTGGTATTGCGTACATCACCCTCACAGGGGCAATTGACACTATAATCCCGGCTGCCAGCCCATGGTCCTGGGTGGGGAAGTCCACCTCCTACCTTTTAAAGTTAGCACCTTTCTTGTGGTGGGCATTGCCTGCAAAAAACATGGCCCAAGTTACCCCTGAAAACAATGGGCCAGCCGCTCAAGACTGGATCCCTGACAGATTAAGTCTGAGCTTTCAGTTGCAAAGTAATCAGCTTTACTTCCCAGAGGCCTGACCACACCAAGTTCTGCAGCTGCTTCCCCAAGCAACCGCCTTGGTGACACCCCTGAGCATATCTATGCCCTCCAATGCTCACTTTGGGATCTCCCCAAAGCTCCCATAGGGACATTTACAAGGACACACTACCAGTCTTTTAGGTAGAGTGCTTGCTCACAGACCTCCTGTAAGCGTATCAGGGTACATAGAGCTCTCAAAGCTAAACCCTCCCTGGTAGCTACTTTGCCTACCATGCTGGAATACTTTCCTACCCTGGTAGCCTGTGTTACCCACCAGAGTCTAAAAAACATCCAGCCTGAGTAGTACACACTACCCACCAGGCTGAATCACTCCCCACCCCAAGCAGCTAAAGTTCCCTGCTGAGCTATCTCATTTCCCATCCCTAGCAGCCACAGTTCCCTGCTGGGTGAGGACCTCTAGACCACAGAATTCAATATCTCCTGCTGGGTGGGGACAACATTTGCCTCTAGTAGTCTTTTTCCACCTACTAGCCAGGCCTTACCTTCCCTAGTAGCCATTATTCTCTAATAGGCATCTACCTGCAACAAACCAACAACACACTGTCAATCTTCAGCATAGCGTCTTTATTTGAAGCCAAATCAATCCTTGCCTGCAAAACTGCTCACATGTGGACCGTCACAGAACTGCTAAAAATATATCACACATGCAATAAATGGAGATATTACCTAGAAGGACGTGTAAACGTCACCATAGTAACTGATCATAAATCCTTAATCTACTTTAAAACTCAGAACACACTCACATGTCAGCAAGCCAAATTAATGTCTTTGCTTGAACAGCTTAATATGGACATCCAGTACAAAAGGGGGGCAGAGCTGGCTATAGCTGATGACCTCTCTAGGATATATCATCCTAAAGAAGATCACCCTTACCACCTGGATCCAGATTAGCCTAACTTATACAACACGGAGTATAAAACCAAAGGCAAAGACCCCTCCACACATCAACTAACCCATGGTACATTAGTAAGGAATGAAAAACATTTCCACACATCAAATGGCACAGTATACTGCATTTTTAAAGATAAACATGTTCCCTACATCCCACTTTCACAAAGAGTTGACACTATCCTAAGACATCACTGTCTACTAGGACACACAAAGGCTAACAATCTATACCTCACTTTAAAAGAGATAGTATGGGGGCCCAATCTTAAACAGGACATAATCAATGTTCTGAAAAAGTTCACAGTGTATGAGAAATATGTCAGCGCCAAGGCTCCCCAGCCAACAGTTAACCCAGTACCTGACCCTGAACCATTTAAGGTTTGGGGGCTGGACGTAGTTGGTCCCTTCCCAGAAACTAAAACAAAACAATGTTTCCTAATTGTAGCCATCAACTTTGCTAAACACTGGCCAATCTGCTGGGCAACCAAAGACCACAAAGCAGAAACAATCAGTTGCTTTATCAACAAGGCAATCATAGCCAACTATGGAACTCTGGACTACATCATCCCTGATTAAGCCAAAGAACTACCAGGACATGTAGTGAATAACAGTCTGAAAAAAAGGTTATTAAACACTCCAGAACCTCACCCTACAGGCCACAAACCAACAACAGAGTTGAACACCTAAACAGTGCTTCATCAGAACCATTGAGAAAATAATGAGTGGCAAAGTCAGAGACATATGGCCACTATACATGAAGCATACATTATTATCATCTTGAATACACACAAATCAAGGGACATGCTACTCCCCATTCAAACCAACATATGGTTACAAACCAGAGATATCCACCTGTAATAATTAACCCTACGTGAAGATCTTCTGGGGAAACCTCCCACAGTAGAACAAGCCACAGCACTATAGCACATACTCCTCAAAGCCAAGCTAGCAGAAAGCAAGGGGCTCAAAGTGAAGAAGGTAGCTTCTACTGAAGAACCACTCCTAATCAATTACCTCATATGTGTCTTTGCCAGGAACAGAAAGAAACTGGACTCAGTACAAAGAGGCCCTGGGAGGATCATCAAATACAGACCAGACAGAAACACCTATTTAGTCAAGTTCCAAGGCGCCAAAGAACCTATCACCAAAAATTATCACAGATCTTGCCTTTGTCTCAGCAAGGGGGAACACTCAAATTGGCTGGTACCAACTAGCAAACAACTCCAGGAACATCAGGCAGCATCCATCAAGACTAAGCCCCCTCCTTATGTACCAGAGTAACCTCTTAAGGGAGGGGTGTGTTTAGGGTCTGGATGTACCAGCATTCTGGCTGTTGCCAACATAAATAACATCCAACCATTGCCTGGTTTGAAGCCAATCCAAAAAAAGGGTTGACCTTCCCAAATTGGTAGCCAACTAGTATCCCATGAACCGTCCAGGTATCCAGCTATTCTAATCCAACTCACACCTGGTCTCCTATCTTTGACCCAACTTGATTTTCTGCCACATCAAACACAATATACAAGCCTAAAATATTACCCAATAAAATTACGCTTCTTCTATAAACCTACCTTTCCCACAAGTTGATTCTCATCACTATCATTGAATTTCAACCCAAACCTTTACTATCCATCCAGTCTGTTATAGGGAGTGAACTCTTCTGTGTCTAACACAGCTGAGCTTTACAGCAGTCCATAGCCAATCTCAACATAAAAACACAAGTATTCAGGCTTCAGGAATTAATAAGCTAACAGCTATACTAGTCCTAAAATTAACTGAACTACTATTTTTATTAGAGAACAGAGTATATATTAACTGCACAATTAATGAGCACCCCATAAATAGACTTTTGAATATGCAGCTTGCAATTATAACTATTCTAACTGTTGGTATTTTCTAGAGTTGGTGGGCTTTCAGATGCTTCACCATCACCTGAATAGCATATGAAAGAATTCAAGGAGGATTGAGACACCAGCTAAATACTATAAGATAAAAAGTCTAGTGGTCTATTGTCTTAGGATATATATGATTAGATTGAACCACTATCATTATAAATCACCACTCACCCATAGCATTCAACCACTGGCCTGCTAGCCCTTGGTTGTGGCCCAGAAAGACACCTGCATCTGCTCTTTAAAGGAACCAGTTTTTGGAAGCAGTTTGTGCTATACACTTGACTGACATCCTTGGTCAACTGCCCTGATTACTATACCCACACTATAGCTACCTTGTTCAAACCATCATCAAATAAGCTATCTGTGGCTCTGCCTTAATGTTGTTTCATCCTCTTTCTTAGCTGGGTATACAGACTTTCTGAAATAACTTGGGAAGATGAGACAGGCCATATTATATTTTCTGTTATAAATAAAGACTTTCAATGATGATTCTTTCTTTAAACTTATTGATAAGTTTGACATTCCTCCTTATTTACTTCCACCATCTATTGTATTGGTAATATGAGCAAAATATGGCACTATTATCTTACAGTACAATATTTCTATAGGAGTATAAATGTAAATTTAAACTTCTCCCAGATGTATAGAAGAATTTTCCTCTTTCTGGAAATATGCTCAGTCATAATTCTTGCATATGTAGACCTTAAGGGCCAATCCTAAACACCAAGCCATAGGTCCTCCATGTACTTTTATAATACTGAAATACATAAAATTCCATCCTGACAAAGAAATGTTACTGTGATCTGCAGTTTTCTGAAACCCTCAATATAGCTCTTATCTATATATGATCATGTGCTGAATATTTTTAGTGCACAAATTAAGCTCACCCTTGGTTGGCTTTGGTTTGCTCATCTCAATAGCTATGCAAGGGGGCAGGAAGATATTCTGTCAATTATTTTTCCGTCAATTGATTTTCAGTCAAGTTTGATCCAACCATAATTTTTCATATGTAATTTTTTTAGTTGTGACAATAAAAAATCAAAAATACTAAACAAAGAAAGTCTTTTCTATAAAAGCTATCCTTTGAAACTTTTAATGTCCCTATTTTATTTTCTAGGGGTGAAATTTAATTTAATTAGCTTTTAAAAGATAAATATTTAAAATAAAGCCTCTTAAATAAAAAATAATAGAAATAAAAATAATTATGTGTGTGAAGCATAGCTTTTATTAGTAAATAGATAATATTTAAATTTTTGATTTATTGTAAAGGTAAAAATTTTAAATATGAAAAACATTATAGCTGGATCAAATTTGACTGAAAACCAGTCAACAGAATATCTTCCTGCCCCTATGCAAGTGTAGTACTGATTTAAAATTGATAATATAGATATGCAATATTTTATGGGTCCCTATAATGAAGTTTTATATGTTCTAAAGGTTTATCTTACAATTAAGTGATGTTTAGAAATCAAGCTTGGATTTTGCTACAAAGCTTGGAGTATTTCTTATACAGAATGGCTTAGTCTAAAATAATGACCCAAGTGTGGTTTATCAATATGCCAAACATAACTCCGCAACTTATTTGCTTTAATTTAGGAGACAAATCTACCAATAATTAGAAAAATTCTTTGGAACCCTATTGGTTAATTAATTAATATTGATAACATGGTAATGATGCTTTATTTGTGAGCTTTGGAATTAAACAGTTTGATAAATGAATAGGTAGCAGTCAGAAGTGGACATGGGAATTTCATATGTTGATTATTTTGGGCAGAAGGCGGATAAAACCGGCTTCCAGATCCAGGGTGGAGCATGATTCTTGGTTTGACTTCTGCTTGACAACCTCATGGCTTGGATAGTAGCAATGTTCAATTCGAGTTTAGGGCAGTCATGGACGGCAAGCTAGCTCCTTTTCAGCCAATGCTTGATAACTGGCCTGCATAGCTGCCTTTGATTTATAATTAATCGCTTCTTAAAATTAAGCAAAATTAAATTTCGTGTTGTTATTGTATTGGCCTTTCTGTTTCACGCATCCGCCAATTAGATGATTCCAGCTCATCCATGCCTCTACCTTATCCTCGTGTTTAAAACCCATTTAACTTACACTTTATATAAGACGAATTCTATAGCTAATAGAACAGAACGCAGGAACTATAAACTCTGACTTTCAAGCCTATGTCTTGGGGTTTGTTTCACAGTTTCAAAATCCAAATAGACATCTACTGCTGTTAGTTTGTTAATTTAATCAACTTTTTCATGAGCCAGAATACAATATCGTATCTCAACGACCCCGATGACTTCGGTGGCTACTCCAAAATTATGGTTGTTCTTCCGCTTCATCGCGCTGATGAGAAGGCGGAATATTATGCTTATGTGCACTCAACTCAGACTGTTTTAGACTTGAAAGAGCTGGTCAAATCGCAGTTGGCATCTCAGCCTCCTAGTAACAAACAGCGTGTTATTTATCGAGGAAAAGTTCTTAGTGATAGCGCCATTCTAGGTCCTTTGTTGACTGAGGTATGTGGTTTTAAATTATTTTTCTAAATTGACTGGTGTAGACTTCTGAAGAGTTGCCTCACTTTCATGTTGTTGTAAATAACTCGTCTGCTCGTCTTCCGTACAACGGACGGGCAAGTTCATCAAACACCACTCCTCAGCCAATCCAAACCACTGTATCCGCCCCTTCTGCCCAAAGCACCAATCTTCCGCCCCCTGCCTATGTGGAAGATGAGTTCTTTAGAAACACCTCACTTCCACTTAGTCAGAATTCTCTGAGGAACTACATGGAAGCAATCAGAGAAGGAACAGCTGAGCTTTCTACCTTGCCTATTGTTAATCACCCCATATACTATCAATTTGTTACTATTAAGTAAGCATCCTTCTGAATTTTTCTGACTTTTCAGTGGTAGAGCTTATCTCATCACTGTGCCTCCCCCTGAGCGCAGGTCAGCCACGAGAAGTACACAAGGGACTCGAGTTGAGGCGGTGCAAGCTGATATTCGGCCCTTATATCTTAGGGCTTGGGAAAATGCCCATAATTTGTGGCCTTCTGTCTGGCTAGCCATCAAGCTTCTTTTTTCTATGCGATACTTTCCAATGGCACAAGCTTATACAAGAAAGTCCTTTTTGGGGCGATAGCAATTCTTATATTTGCTTTTCAACATGGAGTAATTGATATTCAAATAGAAGTCATTCGTAACCAGCCCCCCGAAGCAAACAACCCTCCCATCCCTGAGCAGACCCCTCTCAACGAGAGGCCAAACCAAGATGAAGCTCAAGGAAATGATGGCACAAGACAAGTAGACAATACTACACAACAGCCCGAGACAGCTTTTAGTCCTCTGCTACAAGCACTTCGTTCTTTTTTCCTCTCCTTTTTTCCCGCCAGAGAAGTGGCTGATAATCCCCAGCGCAACTGATTCCTCGATCTGCTTGCTTCCTAAATTCCATGCTTGCACAGCAAACTAAAATGTGGATCAGCTCGCAAGACATATCCCTGTTTAAACGCTGGTTTAAATCTATAAGCATCTATGTTTTTAGCCTCCAAGACAAGATTTTAACTACATTTGAATACCAATATTGGCTGATTCTGCTAGCTTAAAACGCAGCAGCTTTCAAATTTTTACTTCCAAACTCACAGATCTATATTTGAATCATCCTTTGTTTCTAAAAGTTGCTATCAATGCTAGTTGTAGGCTAGTGTTGTTTTAAACATTTTCTCAACTCCTTCTATCAGGTAGTTCTCTCTTGAAGTTAAGGATACCCTGAATCAACACATCACACTTGCAACTATCTACCTGTCTTGATAGAAACCCAGCCTGCTTGCACTATTATCTTTTCAATTTTATCATAAATCTTAATTATTCTAAAACTGGCTTATTTATCCCATAATGTAATGGTGGAGTCTGTCGAAATTTAGAAGTGCTTACAAAGTGAGGGATACAATCCCAAATTCTTAAAATTAGTTATGAGAAGGGTTCCCAAAGTTGAAAATCTAAGACGATAAGCTCCAATTAAGCAAAACAATTATTAAGCATCCAATAAATGCAAAGCTATAATCAAAGAAAATAAAAAATGCTAGAGCTTTACTGTAGATTGAAGATATAAAGTATTACAAAATGGACTCCCAGTTTTCTCAATTTCTTCTATTTGCTCAGAGAAGGCTGTGAAATTAATCACAGCTGCCAGAAAAACAGCTCCATAGGTTACAGCGTAGAGTATAGGAATGTACATGAGCAGGAGCTCCATTTCCATCGGAGAAAAAAGATTTAGAGAAAATAACAGCTGTTGTAATATACAGTACCCTCTCTAAGTAATCGGTCATCAGCATTATTTAATTTAATGTAAGATCTTAAAATCAAAAATTAGCAAAATTAGCAGGAAAGTGTTGCAACCAGGTTTGACACCTTGCCTGACAACGTGTGAGAGAGGGGGCTAAACTTACAAAGTCCAGCTCCTATCCAGGTAAAACCATCCAGTGCAAGACTGGAATGGCCGCTCTGAGGGGCCTCCAGGGGGAAGCAGTGTGGGACAGGGGTGGAAAGTAGACATTCAAGCCCATGACCAAAGCTCCTGCCAGAAGCCATAGAGATTTATCCTGGGTGGGGTGGGAGTCAATGTTCTTGAAGAGAGATTGTGGTAGGGACAAGTTAGTATGGTTCTTTGTGACAGAAATCAATGGATAATAAGAAGCAGTCTTCATGTGGTGAGGGATCACAACCCAAAGCCACATAGAGTGATGATTAACCACCAACAAAGCTTCAACTACTGTTTGGTAAAATTCCCAAAGGATACACTGTAGTTCAACAAGATGATTAAACCCAACCAAAAGAGTCCCAGATAGATGGTCTGAGAAAGAATTGAAGTGTCTTCTGCGTAGAACTCTGGATATTGAGAAGGTAAGACTGTCTCTGTTTCTGATTTAAATGGGAAGATACCAAGATTCTGAGGCATCAGAGTAACATTAGGGGGTGCCAATGATGAAGTACCCAAGGCGGAACCCATCTTCCTGTACAGTAGTTTTAAAAGCTATGGCAACAACCAAAAATACCTCAGATTTAAACAAAATGATTTCAGATTTAAACAAAATCCATCTCTCAGATTAAAATATACATTCTTTTAACAGGGTTTATTGGCGTTAATGGGCAAAATGAGTCAACACAGCAATGAAGGGCTCACACACAAAGTGAAACCATTCAAAATACAATCCGAAATACATTGATTTACAAACAAAATGGTGTGAGTTGACTTTCAGTGTACATATGGGTCATTATTTTTCTTGTTATGCCTAATTGAGTCACATATTTTGTTTATTTAAATAAGTGGCCTTTTAACCCTATTTTCTTAAACTCTAGTTGGTAAAAGAAAAGATGTGTCTGGCAGCCTGCTGGTATGTATTTCTAGCCTATAGCTGGAAAAGGAAAGATGTGCAGGCAGGCTGCCAAAAAGAAAGCTGTGCTACGCTCAGCTTCATCTATTTTACGGCAACCTGCTGGTATGTGTTTCTAGTCTATAGCTGGTAAAAGAAAAGATGTGCAGGAAGACTGCCAAAAGAGCTAAGCTCAGCTACGCTTAGCTTCACTCTTTTACGGCAGCCCGCTGATATGTGTTTCCAGTTATAGCTGGTGAAAATCATTTAACAATGGCGGCCTGCTGGTATGCCTTTCTAGTCTATAGCTGGTAAAGAAAAGATGTATCAGGCTGGCTGCCAAAAGAGCAAAGCTGTGCTACGCTTAGCGTCACTCTTTTACAGCAGCCTGCTGGTACGCATTTCTAGTCTGTAGCTGTTAAAAAGTGTTTAATTATGGCTGCCTTCTGGTATGCCTTTCTGGTCTATAGCTGGTAAAAGAAAAGATGTGTCAGGCTGCCTGCCAAAAGAGCAAAGCTGTGCTACGCTCAGCTTCACTCTTTACAGCAACCTGCCGGTACGTGTTTCTAGTTTATAGCTGGTAAAAAGAAAAGATGGTGACAGGAGTCTGTTAAAAGAGCAAAGCTGTGCTACGCTAGCTTCACTCTTTTACGGCAGCCTGCTGATAGGTGTATCCAGTTATAGCTGGTAAAAACTATGATCAATAAGGGGTTTGAAGTTATATTTTTTTGGAGCTCAATTTTTTTTTTGGTTTTTTAATGATCTTTATCATAAATCTTTTAGTGAAACCCCAGGAGGGTGATGGAAGCCTGCTAGTATGTGTTCCTGGTCTCATACCAAGTAAAAATCTTGTGTAAAAGATGCAGCCTCCTTATGGTTTCTTGGTAAAAATTATTTAGATTTGTCAATGAAAAATAAAAGAGAAATCCAATGAGTACATAAAGTTGAGCATTGAGCAGGCTACCAA